>WYDI02011690.1:0-61448 GCA_009867235.2 Psittacus erithacus
GGAACAAGTCCAGAGGAGGGCCACGAGGATGATCAGGGGACTGGAGCAGCTCCTGTATGAAGATAGGTGATAAAGTTGGAGCTGTTCAGCCTGGAAAAGAGAAGTCTGTGTGGAGACCTCATAGCAGCCTCCCAGTATCTGAAGGGGGCTTATAAGGATGCTGAGGAGGGACTGTGCATTAGGGACTGTGGTGATGCGTAATGGGTTTAAACAGGGGAAGTTTAAGGAAGAAGTTCTTTACTGTGGGGATGGTGAGGCACTGGAACAGGCTGCCCAAACAAGTGGTAAATGCTCCATTCCTGGAAGTGTTCAAGGCCAGGTTGGACAGAGCCTTGGGTAACATGGTCTAGAGTAAGGCATCCCTGCCCAGAGCAGGGAGTTTGCACTATGATCTTAAGGTCCTTTCCAACTCAAACCATTCTATGGGTCTATGAAGTAGGTTCAGAATCTAGGTCTGGCTGGTGCAACGTGAGGCCTCCTAGTCCTCTCTTGCTCCACAAACACCAATTATCCAGGAACAAGAAAAATCCCAGTCATCATGTGCTGCCAGAAGAGGTGACTGCTGAATGAGCCATGTTCACCACTGCTACTGTGGCCACAAAACAGGTTTCATTCTGCATTATTATTTTCAATTTATTACAGTTAATTTCCTTCCTTTTGTTCCCCATAACAAAAAATTAAGGATGTTTACTTTTTTAAAAAGTGATATTGCCTAGTACTTGTGAGAAATGAAGGCCACAAATTCCCCTCCTCCATAGAAATGGCAAAATCCATGCTGACTTGAGCTCTGGTCCATCATTGTTCAATGTTTAATTTCCCAGTTTCAATACAACAGTGTAATTACCTTGGTTTTGGTTTTGTTTTGGTTTATTTTTTAACTCTGGAAAAATCAGCTGGCTAACAGCAATTCAACTGATCAGGGGAAGTTAACAGAAGGTCGGAGAGCTCAGCAGTGACAGAACTAATGCAGAGTGCTTGGGGAGTGACCTGCAGGGAGTACCTGCAGACTGTAATGGTAATGGCTGCAGGAGAGGCAGGAAACTGAAGAAGGAAAGCTGAGAAGTTAGTTTCAGGGTTAGCAGGAGGGGATGGATTTGAACAGTCCTAGAATCGCAAGGAGCACTCAGATACTAGGACGGGTCCTAGTAAAGGGTTTGAAGATAGAGAGTACATTCAGTTTGTATACACGGCTGTTTCTAACATGCCTCTGAAAAGAGGCAAGAGCAGGGTCAAAAGGTTGATGCAGCTTTTCATAGAGTGTAACAGTTCATTTTAGGCCCAGTTTCCGGAAGTGATTTAACACTCAACTTAAGTGCAAGCTTTTAAACTTTAAATGGAGACACACCATTCTCCAGGAACAGAAAAATATCAACAAGGAAGGAACTCTAGCACAAGCTCTGATTAGCAAGAGCAAACACAAAGACAAGGACAATCAGTCCAGCGAAAAATTACCTGTAAAAACACTAATGACAGCTGTACACATTCACAATGAAGACAGAAGTAGAGAGGAAGAATCAAGGCTAGTCCAAGAGATACCCTTGGAGAAATCTGGAATAATCTTTAAATGAGCGATGTTATTGATTGTGAGTTCTGAAAGCACAACTGCAACTGTAATAGTAACAGTAATAGTAATAGTATAGTTTCTTTCTTCCAAGTTTTTTTCTTCCAAATGTCTATACTGTATATTATTGTGATACACTAGTAGAAATGGGGCACTAAGCCAAATGATTAACCTGGTATCATGTACACCACTGATGGACACAGACTTTGATTCCTGTACATAGGACTCCTGGTGTCCTCCTCTGCCTGTCTAGCTACGCTGCTGCAACATGATGAGAGGCACTGTCTCTCAAGCTGTTGAATATATTGCCACTAGAAGCTGTGTACTTAAAATTCTGTGAATTTTGAGTTTCTTCTATTTTGAAGAAAAGCTATCCAGCAAGGCTTTACTTCTGCTAGTTAAGGATTTGTTTAAAGTATCTGTCCTAGATCCAGGAAGTGCTGAAGCAGTAGATGGCATTTTTCTCAAAAGGAGCTGAAGGTGCTGCAGAAGTCTCAGTGGCTCCAGCTGAAGTGCAGTGATACAAAAACCATGTGGCACTTCCAGCTACTTGATGACAGATATTCTCTTGTGTTTGACCATACACTTACAATATAATTATTCTTAGGATTATGTCATTGAGCATGAGCGGCTTTCAGGCATTAGATCATACAACTGGTCCTTCCTTGAATGCTGTTTTAACCATTTGCTGAAAGCACCAGTTGAAAGGATGATTTGACTAAGTGACTAATTTGACTCAATGCTTGTAACACTTCCAAACTATTTTTAAGCCATTTAAAGAGCTTCATCTGATAGATTTGGGCAAAAGCCGCATAAATTGTGGGTCAGCACAAAGCAGCAATTCACAGATGGGCCTCTGTAAAAAAAAAACCAAAACCACACTATTTTTGGAGGCATTTGCTCCTGTACCAACTCAAACTAGTACTACATCCTTTCTTTGCTCTCATGGATAAAACAGGCAAGAACTTTGAAAGCAAATACATGAAAAAAAAAAATAGGTAAGAATGGGAGGTTTTCAAAGGCACAAACTGGAGTTAGGTGCCTATGTGGCCTTTATCAGGAATTTAATATTTGTATTCTCTGCATTTAACCACTATGCAAATAACATAAACAAGCACCTGGATGAAAACCTTTTGAGTGGTTCTAAGTAACAGCAGTTCCTATGTACTCCCTCATTACTGCTTTCCTTCACCTGAAATAAATTTCAGCCCATTTTTAACTTGGGGTAGTCACATCCTGCTCTGCAAGGGGATACAAACTGCCATCAGTTCAGCATTTGCACTGATTTACATAGACGTTAATATCCAACATCTATTTTCCATTGACTCTCTTTGGTTTACATAACTGCAGGAGATGCAGAGTAACAAAGAATCAGGCACTCTGTTTAAAAACAGGCACTCCATTTCTGGCAGCGGGCAGGATAGAAAGCCTTTAATTTCAGCCTTTGAGTGTATCCATGCAACATAAAGTACAAGTGTGAGAGGAACATGCTGATAGTTCTGCATTATCCCTAATGGCACTGAGATGCAACAAGGAAAATCTAGTGCACGCTTATTTTATTAGAGAATGTTCCCATTACAGGCAATTGCAGGTGCCATTTTGGATAAGTTGGTCCAGCAAGCCCTTCCTAGATGGCCAGTTTCCATACCAAGTAAGCAAATTTGCTGCTTGTATTGTGTATTACTTATACCACAGTTGTGCACAAAGGAATTCAGAATGGTTTTACACGCTTGTATATGTAGTAATACCAAGTGTCTGAAATGCAGAAATTTATTGTTTCACAGAAGTATCAGCGAGTAAAATTTAAGAAGTGTCTATGTTTAGGGGCTAGATATGGAACAAGTTACAGATGGTTTTAGACAATATGGATTGTGAAGTAATTGCAGAAAATTTCTATAAATATATTAATGTCATCTGCAGAAATAAACTTCCCTGCCCAAACTGTGCAGAAAAGAATAAACAGATGTATTTAGCTGAGAGTGACACTTATCCTTTCTGATGAGTCCTATGTATTCAAAAGGTAGTGATATATCTTATATACCTCAAAAACAGCTGTGGGGCAATTGCAGCTCTTATGTTTTTGTTTCATTGAATGCAAGATACAGGGAGCCTTTATTTTTCTATTATTTCTCATCTTCAGAAACAATATGGAGTGAAAACAGTAGATTTTGTTCTTTGTGCAAGGGAAACATGTTAAAATCTGGGGCTAAGCAGACAGCTTAAAAAGCAGTGTTAGTTTTTGAAGTGACTGTTCCTCTGAAGCAAGAGACAAGAGAAGAAAAAATTGGGTCTTGACAATACAATAAGTAGACTTCTAAAAGGTTTTTCCTTCCAGCTCAAATATTTTATGGAACTGGAGAAACACCAGGTTCCACTTGTAAAAAGAATAAAGTAAGAGGATAATGAATACAGCAGTAAGAAAGATTACTTTGAGACAGTGTAAGAAGAAAGACTCAAAACAAGAAGTATCCCAGGTTAACCCATCCACTATTTTCAAGATTCCACAAGCCCCCAGGTTAGGCAGTTATCCTGAACCAGAAGTGAGTAGCAGTGTTAATTTACCAGTTTTTTTGTTCATTCAAACCATTAATCACTACAAACAACCCTCAAAAATATGGAGGATATAAAGAAACAGCACAGGACAGAGATTGTCTCAATACACAGATGACTACTTGCTGTTTACCTGACACCCCAGGTCCTTGTTGTATCAGCTGCCTCAGAGAGTAAGTGGGCTTAGATACTTGATGCAGTTGTACAAATCAGATTTTGTTTTGGTATTGTTTCCAGCTGAAAGCCTTTTCTTTATTCTAGTGGTAGGAGACTTTCTTCCTATTAAATGCTTCAGTGGTGGATTTAAATATTTAGAGGATCCACATTACAGGAAAACTGTCTGAAAGCATCACAAAGAAAGCATTAGTTAAACCCATTAAGGATCTACTTAAGTGGAATTCCCTGCTGTTATCTACATGATAGCCACATAAAATGACACTACACAAAGAAAATGCTGGGGAAAATATTCTTCCTCACATACTGCATCTGTGAAAAATCCAGTCTTACTGAAGGATCCCCTTTTGACTGTCTTGATTTCAGCTCAGAATTTATATTCTTCAGCTGAATTAGAGCAGGGGGAACAATATGCCTTGGTTTCAGTTGTGCTTTTGCCCCTCTCCTTTTCAAGTACACTCAGTTCAGACAAAATCTTTTGTTAGAGCAGAAGGTATGGAAACTCTTTTTGTTTTGGACACAGCACAAACCATCAAAGTTGCATTCACTGTGCAAGACACATCAGGAATACACAGAACATTTGGGTTGTATATTTTTAAATACAGGTAAGTGGTAGCAGTAAGAATAAGATGTTTTTTCTTCCAGCTCCTAGAAGGCGGCACCTGAACCATCTGAATTATAAAACTTACACCATCTTTCAGGTTGCTCTTGTTTTTACATAGGTGGAAAAGCTTGAACTCCATGAACTTGTTTTTCCATTCTCTGCAATTATGGGTTTGACACACGCCCAAGAAGGCAGTTATATTCCTCAGAATATTTCTATTCTTTATCAGTTATGTAACATTTCCTATTTTTGAATCTTCAGGAATCTCTGATATGATTTAGGCTTATGGATAAGATGAAGGCACTACAGAGAGTATATACAATGCATAAACATACATACTGGTTGTAATATTTATATCCCTAATCCATCTGTAAATCAGCCTATAGCGCCTCCCATCATTGATTTTCTCTCTGGCCCCCATTTTGAGTACATTTTATAAAACCCAAGACAGAAAGCTCTGTTCTCTAGTCAGAGAAGTATAGAGTTATTCTATAGAGGCAGGGATTTTTTCTTTCTAAGACATTAAACAAAATATTTATTTTGTATTGGAGGATGAGATACTAAGAAGTCTTGGTTCATCCATACATGTAGATGTACAGAGGACCACACAAAGCCAGTAAGCCCACTTTGTCTTCCCAATTAGACTGTACCTTAGAGATCCAATGTAGAAGAGAAAAAACACCTCAGCAAATCTGCTATTTCAGGGGCCAGCAGCCTACAGAAGGGAAGGAACTGCACATGGGAAGTTTACCAATGGCACAAAACAGATACAGAAGTGTGAGCCCTGGTGATTTGAGAGAAGTGCCCTTGTTAAGCAGTGGCTCCTGGCTTCAGAAGTCTGGACACTGGAGAGGCTGCCATGTCCTGGGAGGGAAGATACTATTATCAGGTGTCCAGAAACCAAGCCACTCTGAGCAACAGCGTGCTCTTAACAAGTATGACACCCCTGTCCACACACAGAGCTACTGCACGAGGATAAAATCTGGTATCAGGTGGTATGGCAAACCCAAGGAATTACAAAATCAGAAGTCAGACCCTTTCTTTGAACCAGTATTATCCCGACTATGGGACTGAAAAACAATGTCTGTCTTGGCCTTCTGGCACGCCGTCCACTGAGGAATATACTCCAGTAGCATTTCTAACCTTGTCATAACACATATAGAAACTTACTTAAAAAAAAAATCAAAACAATATTTAATTTATCAAAAGAGTGCAGAACATTGGGTTGCTACAAAAGCATCACCTGTCAAGACTGTGATCATGACTTTACAACTTCATACAACACTGGCAACATGGGACAACACTGCCCTGTGGTACAGCGGTATCATGACTTACTTCTTTGCCTTCTCCAGAGACCTGCATCAGGAAACAAGGGCCACCGAATGGGGAATGGAACAAAGACACACCACAGTTCTCCCACACCTTGGGAGAAAAAAGTTGCATTTTTGCAAAGCCACACAATATTCTGAGAACTCTTACTCTAGATTAATAAAAGGGTCTTTCTGTATATCTACAAATTGAGCATTCAAGGTGTGATAAAACCTCTAATGGCTTTCGACTGGTATCTGTAACCCTTTGAAAATGTAACTTCTGGCCTCTTTGTGCCCCAAATAAAAAATGTAAGTCTTTTGCTGTTTTCTCCATTTATAGTCCTTTCAGAGTAACTGTGTGGTTTATAATTCCTACTCCTACAAGCACTTCTCTGCAGACAATAGGTTTGCCAAGGCCCACGATGTGGAACTTAAACGGCCTATCTTTCAGAAAAACACTTCTCAGTAGAACAAAGAGGTGTATGTACAGGTATGAAGGAAAACATTGCCTCAAAAAAAACCAACCCTGGAAGCCAGGGTTACCAGATCACCAGGGGACATTAGGCACCACACCTCCCAGCAGCTCCAGTGGCATGGGCTGCCGGGCAGCAGCTGATGATCTGGCACAACACATACAAACTACAAAAAGAATACAAACATCTAGCACCCATTAAGCGCTTTAGCTTTTATTTAGCCTAATGACAACGGGACAGGTATGCCCTAGAGAGCGACGGACGTGGGCAAGGGGGCAAGTCCGACATGGCAACCCCTCCTCTCTCTTCCCGCAGCCTGTGGTGCGCGACATGGCTGCCGCTCCCGGCAGGCAGCGCGGCCGGTCCCTCCGCCGGGCACGGGGCGCCCCAGGGCCCGTCAGGATGGCGGCCACAAGATGGCGCTGGGTCGAGCGGCGTCGCGGGGAGGTTGAGTTCCCGGTCAGCTCCTGTAGCTCGCACGGGAGTTGTTTCGGTTAATTTATTGCTTTTGTAAAGTGTTCTGGGTTCATTATAAATAGCACCAGATTCGGAGCAGTTCTGCTGCGCTGGATTGAATTAAAGATACATGCTTATTTGCCCACTAAACTTAGGATCTCATACAAATACTTATTCACATATTAAGCGTATTATGACAGTCTGGGATCTACACTGTTCTCACTCTCCAAATCTTTGTGTTAAAATGACATTTTTTGTGCAGCAAATTTGCAACACATGAGTAGAAGTGAACTTGAATTCACTATTTCAGCCATTGTGGCTTTTTCTTCTTTTCTTTTTAGTCTCCCTCTCATATGCCAGCAAAAGCAAACACAGCACTAGCTGAGCAGCACTTTTGTCTCTAACAGAGGCTTGTGAATGTCCCAAACCCCACACCCAGCCCTGCTGCCTCAGTGAGGGGCTGTGCTATGCTTGCAGTCCATGATGAAGAGAGCTAGGATCTGTGATGCTCCTGGCTGGCAGCTGTGCCTTTATCTCCTGCCTGAGTGAGCCCAAACCCCCCACAACTTGCAGTGGCTGAAGTGAGGACAGCAATTCACGATTCCCTAGGCTCCTGTTTCCACATGCGTTCATCTCCTTGAGGTGGTTATGCAGTTTCGAACACCTCATAGAAAGAAACTGACCACTTAAATCTTCTCCAGGCTTCCCATGTGCCAGTGCTGGCCTTTCTGAGAAGCAAGGCACAAACCTGGAGCAGAGGTTGTAATCTTTTTACCATTCCTCTGCTTCTCCCTGCCGAGAGGTGTGCCTGCACCCCTCACAGCTCTCACACCTTCTGCCCCACTGCCGACCCTCCATGTTTTCCCAGAGGAGTGAAACAAAGCACCACACAGTCCTGTGTGGGATGCCGGCAGTGCAGGTGAGACCAGCAGCTACAGCCATGGAGGTCAGACACCGGGGATGACAGTGGGATGGGTGAGAGAAGACTCAGAGCTGTGATGCTGGAAATAAGGAGCAAAAAGCCCTGTGGAGGGCCAACAGCACTGTGAGGCATAAATGGTACAACAGTGCAAAAAGGAGAGAGACAACAAGCAGCCAGAGCACTTTGCTTCCCAAAACCCCACATCTGCAGCTTCCCACATGTACTCCGTTGCTTGAAAACTACAATCACCTCCAAATTGTTTCTGAATGCCCTGAAGTTCAGCTTGCATGTTGCTTAGTGAGGGGAAGGTCTGAGGTGGAAGTGACGCAGATGTAGTGAAAGCTGTAGCATGCATCCACTTGCCATTTTGACCCGGAGAATTGCTGCTAAAGCTGTAGAAGCAATGAAGGAGAAAAGCTGTGTCAGAGAACTTGAAGGCTTCAAGAAGTTTATTGGGACGGGGGAAACATACATGGAATATTGCAAAATTTTATAAAGGTGGAGTAAAAGTTGATCAGTGGCCATGCCCTTCCAATGTAGGCAGCAGCTAGACATAAACTGAAAAGCACTTTTGTGCTTTTGAGCACCAGCTCAGTACTGAATCTGCGTCTACCAGGCTGATGCTAAAGCATGCCCATGTCCTAGAAACTCCTTGGAAATGGAGGCTGGGAGCACTGCTGAATAAAGAGTAACACCCATATTTTGCACAGGCAAAGCCTGAGAGTGGGTCACACAGTCTGAGGAGGGATGGCGCATCTGGCCTATGCTTACAGACCAAAGTAGTGATGTTCCCTCCTCATTCCCTGGTCCTGGATGAAGTGTTGTTATCACCCTTCACGCTTTCCCCTAGGGTCTTTTTTGAGAGCTAGTTTACACCACAAAAAATTTTTCCAGTATAGCTGTAATTACTGAAACCATGGGGTCAGCGCAATTCATTCCAGCGCCATTTTTGCCAGTATTGTTAAACCTTTGCTTAAATGACAGAAACTATTTCAGAAAAAGAACTTTTTTGTTACTTATTGTTTATTCTGACTTCGTTCAGCCTCATTTTTTCACACTTCTCCCTGACAAAACTATTTGGCCAACAGATTTAGCCTGAACTTCTGAAACTGTTTCTGCTCTCTCCCCTTATTAAATGCTGTCATGTATGGTACCACAAAGCTGACAGTTGCCAAGGCCAGTTGCATGCCCTTTCTCTGGCAGCGCCAACAAAATTGATTGGTTTAGGAATCACTGAGGAGAGTGCTTTGCTGCAAATACTAAAATCCAAAGCAGTTTAGTGTGGATACATCTGTATTAGCAAACCAGTATTTTCTTCTAGTAGAATAAAACCGTCTCCCATCAATGGCCTAAAATATTGTTGGTAAAAATACAGTTTTGCTGGTACTACTGTGTCTCTACCAGAGGCTTCTGTTGACACAGCTACGCCTGTCAGGGCTAGCATCTCTTTACAGCTATGCTAGTAGGTGTCAGTCCTGAAAACGTGATCTTGGTCTCTCAGAACACACATTCACTGCTTTTCAGCTCACAGTGACAACTCCATCCCACAACTGTATTCAGTACAGTTACTCTTAAGACAGTAAATGCAAATGAAGATGCAAATACATGTTGTAATTCAAATCAGTGAAACAACATCCCATTCTGCCATTCCTTCCTTAGAGCTACTTAATGCAGATTCATAAAATTTAAGGTCAGAAGATACCCTTAGGTAATACAACCTTGAGGTATAACACAGGTCAAGCTATTTTATGTAACTAACCCTCATGATTCATAGATGAGCAGGCATCTTCTAGAAACCATTTTTAAGTCAAAGATACCAAGCAAAGAAATCACCATTTTCCGTAGTGGCTTGTAACATCTGCCTCACGTTACTGAATACAGAGCCATAATAAGATGTTTTGACCCCTGTGATGTCCCATTCTGTGTGGGTTTCTCTCCTTGAAGTTCCTCTTCTCTCTGATCCCTTTCCTTGATCATTCTTCTACTCCTTCTAGCTGCATTATTCTTGGTAACACTTTTGCAGCAGCATACCTGCCATCACCCTTCCAGAGCAGCATAAGCCATTGCACTAAGACAACCTAACAACCTTCTGGTGTCCTCTGCAGGGAGCAGGCAAACACCCTTGTGACAGAATCATGCTCAGTGGGTACTGTCATCTCTGTGAGCAGGGTTGAAATACTGTCAGCTGGGTAGTGTATATTTTTTATTTTACATTTTCTGGTGACCAAGTGTTTATACTGCACTGATCTCCATGCTCTGCAAAGGTAAAAAGCATGCCTGGGCAATAACAACTCTGCATTTGTTAGGTCTGGGGATATTTCACATATATAAATCTTAGTAAGTTTATTCCAAAATACAGAGAGTAAGGCTTTTGAGTGGTATATATTTGTAGGTACAAAGATACATATCATACGTAATTCATATTGTTAAAGCCTTTACAAGAGAGTCAGCCAAGCAGAAGATGACAAGCTTAAAAGAGATACCACTGTGATTACAGAAAGACAAGACAAACAAACAAAATTCCTCCTTACTTTCATTTTTTTCTACCCCATAAAGTGTTTATGAGTAACTGGGTTTAACTATTCCTATCTTCACTGAAGTAATCAATAGAGGAATACCTTCACAGAGAAGCATGTGTTTTCTACAGTTATAGCTAAACAGAACAGATTTGAACAAATTCCTAAGGATCCACTCCCATTATTAAAGAAGAGTCTGAATTTTTCGCTCTGCAAATAACCAGCTGAATAGCCTGTAACTCAGTTTTTATTAACATCCAGTTGTCTGTGACATACCTCAAAGTCCAAGTGTCCCTATGTATGGTGTTCCTGAGTACTTGACATCAGACAGCTGGCAATTTTCTCAATATGATGTATAACAAGTGTCTTTATCGGGGTAATTTAGGACGGACTCTGCAGAACATGTAAAAGAGTTTTTGTCTGGGAGCTGTTTCTCCAAATCTATCTGAGAAATGGCTTGCAGTCTTACTCATCTTCACAGGTGCTTGATGCCATTGATTTACAATTTTATATTGCAATTCTAACAGGTTAGCTGAAATAAAGCATACACGTATGAAGGACATTATTGAGTCCAATATCTCCAGTTCAAGAGAATGAGATAGTTCCCTTTCCCATTTAATCATAAATGTTTCTTTAGTGGGCAATAAAGAAAAAGCAATGGCTTTATACAATCATCCCACAATGTCCTGAGATTCATTGCTAGGGAATAAGATTTGCTCAGAGAAAAACGATTCTCTAATACAAGTAGATTTAACATCAGACTGCATAAAGGAACTCCTGAACTGGAAGTAAAGAAGCAAAAAGGGAAGTCTAGCATGTTCCACCTCTATTGTATTTCTAGATGAAACATAAATTTATTTTACTGAAGAGTTAAGATAAATATTCCAAATAATTGAGATCAGTTTTTTCTGCAGTCCTTCGAGAAAATAGGGGAGCAAAATACACAATATACTTAAAACAAAGAGTCAGATTACTTTTAAAGTTGGTACAGACATTACCCCAGGAACAGAGAACTTGGGTTCAGGTCTGGTCCATAAAAACTGCAGTTTTCACACCTGCCAACTCATGATCTTTCTCTTTCCAAAATGTACCTAGAAAGTCAGTTCTCCTTAGCTGAGTAATGAGCTGGATTTATATATCTGTAACAGAACCCACCATACTCAAGAGGCTTGCATAGTGCTTTTAATGACTCCCTCTCCTGCCTAAGTAAAGTTCATAAGAAGTGTTTTAAACAGTATGAAACAGTGAATGGGGTGAAGTTCACAATAGTGAACTTCAAAACAGACGTAAAATAGAGATCACCTAATTCATCCATACGGAACCAACCTAATTAATCAGCAGGTCTCTTCAAATACATGGCTCCATTGAGCTGCACAAATAAGGTCCCTGTAAAAATGATATGCATTAAAACTAAATCAGCAAAGTGTTCAGTACTGGCCTTAGTTTACTCCTGCTGAACTTTAATTCTTCTGTCACTGGTACTTTGAAAATTCACATTCAATGGGACCAGCCCTTCAAGAAGAGCAAAAAATACAAGACAATTTTGATGCTTTTACTTTATGTGGCCTTTCTCATAATAAGTGCAGTCCCTGGTTTCTAGCTGGTGAGAATCACCATGGATAGCGGTTCCCAAATTAGGCCCTTTTCTTCTTGAACATATGCATAGGAAGTTTACACCCAATACAGAATGGTGTGGCAATTTAAATGTGGTTAAATGAAAATCACATTTGTCCAATCCTCTAGATGAGAACAAAACAGCTGTAACATGGCAAAAAGATATGCGCACAGTTAATTTTTTTATGAAGTCCACTGAAAACACAAAATCAAGATTAGAAAAATTTTAATAGTATTTGTATATTACTTTTTTAAAAAGAGAGAGAACCCGGCATTTTTCTGTTCACTTACAATTTTCCAAAAATCCACCAAGAGAGATAAAATATTAGGGGTGGTCTGTTTGCAATGAAAAACAAATAGCAAAAGATTAATTAGCGTACAAAGAGAGCCTATTGTCAGTCCCTGACTCTTTGCTGCCTCTGACTATAGCATCTGGATTTGTTAATGCAGATGACTCACATTGTTAAGTCTTTGTTAAATAACTAGATTATATTTTGGATTAATAAAATTGTTGTTCAAATTTTAATAAAATTTCTTCTTAAATTTAAGAAGAAACAGATGTTTTAAACAGACCACATGGTAGCTGCTCAGGTCTGTCACTAAGTTTCATGGCTTAACAGGAACAAGGATTACATGTTTGTAAGCATTTCCAGGATCAGGTCCTCAACTAGTAACATACAGAGATTTTTCTTAGAGTATTTTGAAGTAGTTCACATGTTTAAACCCTCTTCTCTTAGGTTAGTTTAGCTCTTAGCTTAGCTGAAGCAGGGAGCAAGTTACAGGGGACAGGTTTTGTTTGATAAATACTTTGCCTTCATAATGAAGATTTGATTGTGGCTTTGACAATCAGAAGTGTCGTGGCAGAGAGGATGTGAAAGTAAAGTACCCGAATTGCAGCTGGTGGTAATGTCCTGTTTGCTGAGGACAGGAGCAAGCTCAAAATGGTCCATGGGGATGGTGTGCTTAACTGACAGCTACTGCACCACTCTGGAATGCAGCCTTCTGCACTGGCTCCCTGGGAACAAAGCTGTGGCTGCCCCTCTCCAGCTGATGTGTGGAGCATCTTCATCCAAGTTAACCTCCCCCTGTGAATCTAGACATTGCAGACATTTCAGCTGCCTCCTGTGCAAGGAGCACTGCCACCTCACACACTGAGGCAAGAACTGCCAGCTCACTTTTGCAATTTAGAAGCTCTGATGAACCACTGTATAAGACCAGCAGCCGTAAACAAGCCTGAGACTCTGGAGATGTACATACAGTTCAGCATATGCTTTACAAGCGTACATCTCCATGATGCAGTCATAGTAAAATAAATAAAAGATGGTTAACCCCATACCCTGGTGCTTTTACCACGTTAAGCCAGACACCCAAAAAAGTGGATAAACTCTCTTCACTGACATATAACTGTCTCTACATCACCATGACCAATGTTTAGGACCTAAATGGATGGACTCCCTCAGTACATAAGTTGTGCTTATCAAAAGAGGTTACTGCCACCTACCAGCTATTTATTGTCCCTCTGCTGGAGTCCACTGTCTCCTTAGATCTGTTGGCTCACTTTACCCTAATCTTATTTGGGCAAATGGGTCTGAGCTAATGGAGATAGTTTAAATAGTAGTGTCTGGTAACCTGGTTCATTTAATCTGAAAAAGGTTGGGGAACACACACCAGCAGATGTGAGGAGCATTAATATGTGGTAGGGGTGATGCTGACAAAAAAATGAGGATGGTAACTTTTTTCACTGGCTCAGCTGGGCTTTGGAAGACGGCACATGTTTATAATCTTAGGACATACATTTCTTTTGGCAGTAGTGCTGGCTAAGCAGGTCCTATTCATCTCCCCCTGCCTCCAGATCTCCTCTTTGGTCAAACAGTAAGAAGCGAGTAACGGCCTCATGCACTCTGCCCCTTCTCTTTCCCCTTCCTGTTATGCCAGTATTACTGGTTGGGCCGTTGGATGAGTCAGTGCAAGGATCTGGATAAAAATAAGTTTTCTTTTTTCCCCCTTGGGTTACCATGCAGCTGCATAGACTGTTGCATCAGCACCCCCAAGGTCCATGCCAGGTGCTTATGGCAGTCACCTAGAGCTGCTGGAGCTGGTACTGCAGCTGGAAGAAATGTTCACGCAGTCATGGCATTCCTCCTTTGTGCTTCATTTCCTTGATGGTAAAGTGGGACTAACTGGACCTCTCAGTTTACAGGAGTGCTTAAAGGGTAAATGTATCAAAGCAACAGCTCTCAAACTAGGAAGTTGCCCCCTTGGGAAAGCACAGCATGTACCAGGTAGGGATGGAGAAGGCTCAGAGGCCTCTCCCACCTCTTTCCTCCCTTACCCTCTTCCAGCCTTTGCAGTTCTTCCCTCCCTACCATGACAGCATTCACTTTGTGTCCCCTACACAAAGGGACTGAAAGAAATTGGCACTGGGGTGAACTTTGCTGTAAATTGGAGGGTAGGATTTATTTGGAGAGAAAGTAACAATATGAATAATATTTATGAGTGATACAGTATGACTATGCTTCAGGAGACTAAGGTAGCTGCAAGCTGGGCTGCAGGAATTTGGGGCTGCCGAGATAATGAACGTGCATGTACGTGTAAAAGGGTGGGGAATGAAGATAAGGTGCGGAAAGGACAGAATTACAAACTATTACAGCAAAGGAGAAAGGTGGGGCTCTAGCTAAAAGACTAAGAGCTGCTGTATTACAGATTGTGAATGGTCAAATACTACAGAAATGGGTCAGAAATAGAGTACATTAGGCAACAAAATGTTTTTGTCATCCTTGCAAATATTCAGAATTGCATATACGCTATAGTCATGGAAAAGAAATTCAGTTTGCAAAGGAAAGAAATTGTGCCATCTCCTATTAAAATCCATGCATTTCTGTCTGTACATAAAAATATCCTATGGACAAATTATTTTTCTTGGTGAAGACATGGAGGCCACAGTAATCAATTTACTTTAATTTACAATGAATTTATCAATGAAAACATTTATTTAAATTTAGCAATCAAAACCTTTATCAATTGCTGTTCCCAGAAGCAGCAACTGATAAATACTGTGGGCTATAAGTCATGTTTGCATTAAGATATATAAATTGTGTAACTATACCATGGAAAAAGTTTAGGGAAGAAAACTAGGGCTTTTGTTTGTTTGTTTTTTCTTGGAAGACCCAGCATGTTTACAGCTAGGGTACTGATCTCATTTATTTTATGAGTGTGAAAGCTGTGTATTGTCAGTTTGACTGTTTCTTCAACCCTGCATGCTACAACTGAGGATAGAAAGGACCTCCGACCAAAGTGTAGCTAACAGCAAAAATTTCTTTTGGTTTCCCACATGGATCTTGCATATCAGCAAAGAAAAGATTTGTTAAAGGCAGGAGAACAGGAAAGAAACTTTGGCAGAGAACTGTATGATTATTCTTATACTGAATCTTTTCAAGTTTTGTAATTTATAAATGAACAGGACTATAAATTAACAATGCAAAGGAAGGCTGGCCTTTTCCTAAATTCCCCCAAAATGCAATGATGTTCTCAAACAATGACATAGGATCCAGAAATATTAGTGTCATTCAGTTTAAAAGCTCAGATTTCACTGGTGGGTAAGCCCAGAAATCAACAACCCCTACTATTACTGCCAAGTGGAAGATTTTGTTTTGATTTAGAAAATCAGATGGACTCCTATCTCACCAAAGTACAGACTCAAGAGCTGTTTTTCCTAGAGACGTCAGTCCACAGAAGCCCTTAATCAGGGCTTAACTTTAAGGAAGTGAGTGATCTTATTGACTTCAATGGATGATTCACATTTGTAAAATTGAGGTATTTAAACATTCTATTCAAGTGATCTGCATCCAGCAAGGGAAAAAAAATTGCTGATGTTGCATTTCCATAATAAAATCGTGTAAGACATTCCTGAGATAGAGATGTGATGTTTTGAAATCCTTTTGTTTACACGTTGCCAGAAGAAATTGATTAAATTGCCAGGGATTAGTCGTTGCTAAAGAATGGATTTTAATTAAAAGGTAGAATGTGTCATTCTCTACATGTTTTAGGCCATGATCTGTTGGTGTAAAATGTGTTTTTTCAAAGTTCTTTATGACCAGCTAAGATATGCTCACCTCCAAGCTTTACACCTAACAGAGCCTGGCTTATCAGCTGGATATCTACTGTAATAGTTTACATATTACATTTGTGTCTGAAGTGTCAATATTACGTAATAAAGAAAACACTACTATGTTATATTTACATGTTGACCACATAGGGTTTCTCTTAAAAGCAAAATCCCGTTACTATAGCTCTGAACCCCAAGCTAAAGCATAAAACTAAAGCTGTGAGCTGGCTGCTTACTTTTCTGTGATCTGATTTATGCCTTATTGAAATCAATTAAAAGATTTGCACTGAACTCAGAATGATTTTGATTGGATGTTTAACTAGTAAAAGAAGCGATAATTTAATAAAAGCCCACATACTTCTCTCTTTTTCCTCATTAAATCTAATGCCAATGTAAAAGAAGGAAATAGAGAATTACAGTGAATTCAACAACTGTTTCATCAAACTGCACAGTTGAATTTAAACATAAAGCACAAAACCAAAAAGGGGGTCTTTTTTGTACTTAGGGATTTTTCAGACTCTTGTGGCTACCCAATTCAGATGCAACAGGCTTTTGAATCTCTGACTGGATTTTTACCTCACCAAAAAAATTAAAGATTTCTCCCAATACCTCTAAAATAACACCTCCGGGCTGTTACCATACTGGTTTGTTTTCTGTATCTCTCTTTAGCATTATTCTTCATATGATTTAAGAGCCACTGCTCTAACCAAATGGAAGGATAGAAGCCACATCGCTGCCATGGGACCGAGCTACCCACGGGTGGCCTACAGGGTCTGTTCTGATGTTGTAGCCAATGGAGTAAACAAATTGCCAACAGTAAGTTTAGAAAATGATGTTGCTTGTCCTGGAAAGGGATCCCAGAGTCCCAGAGTTTATAATTTGCTAGGAAAAAGGCAAAAGAAAGAAACCATGCTTGGACAACATTGGTTTATAGAAAATAATTAGATCAAAGAAACAATGAAAATGGAACTGAAGTTGGAACCATGCACTTGTGATATCAAATATCAATGCAATCATTTTTAAGCAGATAATATGCATGGCAATTAGAGCTTTTTTACATTATATTATAATAAATTCATAATTCATGCATACAATGAGAGCTTTTGGAAAGGAGCATTTAAATTTAACAAACACTACCACTCATCATCTGAGCAAAGATGGCAAAAGGAATTTCAACATTATTTGCAATCTGAAAAAATTGAACCATCGTTGTTGCTTTGTGTTGTGCTTCCGTTGCACAGACTGCAGTGCCTTCTGTCTGCTTTAGGGTGTGGCATCTGCCATTGGGGAGGAAAAACTGGCATGTGTTGCCTTTTATAGCAGACTGATTTCATTGTGCTGAGGGCCTCTATTTTATAGCCTCTTACTTCCAATCTTGTAGCTGAGTTGCTGAAACAAATGGGAAGAAAGGAGTTAGTAGTATAAACTCTTCATTTAAAGCTTCATTCTTTTCTTCTTTCCCAGGGAAAACATTTCAAAGTAAATCTGTGTTAAACTTTGCAGGCTATTTTCCTGATCAGGAGGAGTTGCGGAGCATGTCAGGAAGTATTCCATCCGCAGTTGGAGTGCTATCAGCACATCCTATCGGATTTTAGATATATTTATTTTTGCTTGAATATAAATGTCTTGAAGTATAAATGTGTAATTGATTTTATATTTTATTTTAGAGTACACATGTAAATAAATACACTCCAGGAGACATCTATATTTATATTTGCATACGAAAGACTTCAAAAAATCAACTTATGTGGCTTAATGTGTATAATTAGCATGCATTTGAATACAGAAAGGAAGAAAAACCAGGAGAAAATGTCAAAAAGGCTCACTAACAAAGATGTAGTATTCTCTTGGCAAAAGCTGATGAATGATTTGGCATGAATTCATCTTACAGTTCTGTTATTCTCTCTCCTACAAAGATGATATACCCCTTTCTAGCAGTTTGCATAGAATTGCAATTTGTTGTTGTTACAGGCTGTAATGACCCTTGGGTATGCACCTGATTCCCCCCAGTAGAATTACTCACTATTTTTAATCCCTCTCTTGTGTTTTCCTACTAGCCATGTAACATTTTTGCACTTGCAAAGGGTACCGAAAAAAAAAAAAAAAGAGAAATACAAATGTAACAGAAACATTAGCAAGATGTACTTGACAAGTACCCAGACTTTTCAAAACTAACTCCATCATTGAAATCAGACTACTTCTGACTTTTCAGACAGAACTAAAATTAATAGACACTGAAATCACACTGTTCATATGTTCATCAATAATCTTTGCATGTAATACAGCATTATAGCATGAAGCTTCTGCTCTTAAATACGTCCACAGTGGATTCAAAAAAGCCTACCTACTCACGACAGCATCTGTCTTGATAGGCTGCGGTTTTTTCTACCATTATTATTGAATCTCAAATTTAAATTTCCATTTTGAAATTTGAAAACGTGCTTGCCTTAACAGAGCGCATAAATATATTCATTTAAAACAGCGTGGTTTAGACTCTTACTATATTGAAAATGTTCGCTAGTATTCCAGTTTCCTATATTCATAGCCAAGTATTTCATCTCTCAAATGCTTTCATTAGTTGAAGCTAGTGTGCAACTATTACCTTTTCTTCTACTAGGGTATCATTTGTATTAAGATTGTTCTAAAAAACCCTTCCAACCATTCTGAAAGATGGTTAAAAAATGTAGGTCAGCAGCAGCAGCTTTCCATTCGGAGCAAGAGTTACATGGATTACATATTTTGGGTTTTGTGTTACTACGTTTTCATGAGTGTCTTGTGTGTACTGGAAACTATATTGTTTGGGGAAACAATTATGGGACCGAAAATGCTTCACTCTCCTGGATCAGCCTCTGTTGATCTGCAAGTAAGTACACAGAAAATATTGAAAACGGCCCTATATATAAAAGCATCATCAGTGCAAATGACCATTAGAATTTGGAGACAGCTGGACGATGTGGAGAACTGCAAAGATGCTACCGCTGCAGAATTTTAGGTTAAATTTTATATTTCGTGTGCAGGCGGTTACAAATGTTCTGGGGGGTGGAAAGGGGGGGGGGACCAAACTGGGAAGAAAACGCCAAATTATTTTCCCGTGAGATGGCAAACGTTTCCCTGCCCTCGGAGCACAACGAGGCGCCTTCCGACCATGACACATGGGGCTGGGGGCAACGTGCGGTGCTCGAAAGTTTGGCGGGCCGCCTCCTCCAGCACACCTGGACGCGAGGCATCGCGTTTGCGGGCGCCCCGTCGCCTCTGTCCCGCCGCAGCTGCCCCATGAGGCAGCGCCGCCGGCGGCACCCCCGGCTCCTGCTCCTCCCCAACACGCCGGGGCCCCTAGGGACCCTTCTCCTCCAAGCAACCCCCGAGCGAGTTGGGCCTGCGGCTGCCCCCTCCGCGGGGCCCGCTGGTCACGCACGCGAGTGGGACCCGGCCAGAGGCAGCGGCGGGGCCGCGCTCCTCCCCCCCTCCGCAGCCCGCCGCGCTGCTGGCGGCGACCAGGAGCGGGAGCCGGCGCCGCGCGGAGTCCAGTCCGCGTTTTGCGAGTGCGCGGGCGCGCTCGGGGCGGAGGGGGCGATGTCTGCCGGCGCTGGCTCGCTCGCTCGCTCGCTCGCTCATGCCATGCTGGGCCAGCGCGGCTCCGCCAGACGAGTGTTCACCCATATCCGGGTTAGGGAGGAAAGGAGGGGGAGAAAGGAGACGGGGGGGGGAGGGGGGGAAAAGGGAAAAAAAAGTTTCATTTAAACCTGAACAAAAAACTTTCAACATGAAATCACACAGAGGGAACAGGCGCGGACCGTAAGGCGTTCTTACCATTTCTAATCTCAACCACGGACTCGGGAAGGGAAATTTCTGTAACTCGGTGCGTGCGGAGCGGCCCGCAGGGGATACTCTTGGCTCAGTCAAGTCCCTGCCCCGTCCGCTTCTCTTTCTGCCCCCCTCCGCGCCCTCCCCCACCTCTGCTCGCCTCCCCTTCTGGGGGTGAGGGTCGATTTTTGTTTGTTTGTTTGTTTGCTTGCTTGTTTTTAGTAGTTAGTATTATCAGCACTAATTTCTCCGGACTCGCAATGTTGCGATGATCATGGCCGCGCAGGTCGCAGCGGCTCCGGCTGGTGCGAACAACAAGGGCAAAGCCCCGAGCCTGCCGGGCGGCCTGGGCCCGGCTCAGGGCCCGGGGGTGGTCGGGGTCGCCGCTACTGCCGCTCGCGGGCCGGGCCCCGCTCTGGGGGTCGTTGAGGGGAGTTCGGCCGGCGGCAGCGTGAATAATTTAGATCACCATCTCCTCCACCACCACAGTGAGCCGCTGAACATGGCCAATAACGCGGCTCCCGCCGCTGCCGCCGGTAACAACAACAACAACGCCAGCGGCGGCGGCTCCTCCTCAGAGCCGGCTCTGAAGGAAGGTGGAAGCTCCTCGGGGTTATCTTCATCTTCTTCGTCTTCTTCCTCCTCCTCCTCCTCCTCCTCCAACCCGGGCTCGGCTATGGAGACGGGGCTGCTCCCCAACCACAAGCTGAAGAGCGTCGGAGGCGATCACCCCGCCGCGCCGCCCCACCACCACCACCATGCCCACCACCCGCATCACCATGCCCACCACCACCATGCCCACCACCCGCACCACCACCACCATGCACTACAGCAGCAGCTAAATCAATTCCCGCCGCCGCCGCCGCAGCAGCCGCCGCCTCAGCACCATCCCGTGCAGAATAACAACAGCAGCCTCGGCGGCGGCGGCGGCAGCGGCAGCAACAACAACGGCGGTGGCGGTGGCGGCGCTGCTCAGCCCAGTGCAGACATGGAGCAGCAGCAACATGGAGGAAAAGACAGTGTTTTGGGCGCTCAGGCCGAGCCCTCCCAGCAGCAGCAGCAAATGCTGAATAAAGGCGCCGACGAGGAGGAGATGCCGGGCAAGATGGGCGAGCCCATCGGCGGCCGCTACGATCACCCCGGCTTGGGACCCCTGGGCGGACAGCAGCAGCCCCAGCAGCCGCCCCCGAGCGCTGGGAGCGGCGGCGGCGGCCTCGGCGGCGGCGGGAGCGGGGGAGGCGGCGGCGGCGGCCCCTCCGCGGTGGGTGTCTCGGAGTTCAATAGCTATTATGGCAACGCTGCCCCTGCCCCTGCCAGCAGCGCTACGGCGAGCCGCGCCGGGCCTTGCTTTGATCAACATGGCGGACAACAAAGCCCCGGGATGGGGATAATGCACCCCACGGCGGCCCCAAACAGCATGGACCCCCTGCAAAACTCCCACGAAGGTTACCCCAACAGCCAGTACAACCACTACTCGGGCTACGGCCGCGGCCCCGGCGGCGGCGGCGGCGCGGGAGCTGTGGCGGCAGCGGGCGCCGGAGCAGGCGGCGGCGGCTACGGGAGCTCCGCGGCGGGCTACGGGGTGCTGAGCTCCCCGCGGCAGCCGGGCGGCGGCATGATGATGGGCCCCGGCGGTGGGGCCGGCCTCGGTAAGGCTGCTGCTGGCGCGGCGGCCGGCGGCTTCGCGCGGTTCTCCGGACAGAACCAGCACCCGTCCGGGGCCACCCCTACCTTGAACCAGCTGCTCACATCCCCCAGCCCCATGATGCGGAGCTACGGCAGCAGCTACCCCGACTACAGCAGCCCCAGCGCCCCGCCGCCGCCGCAGCCCCAGCCCCAGGCAGCGGCGGCCGCCCCGGGAAGCCAGCAGGCAGCGGCGGGCATGGGCATGGGCAAGGACATGGGCGCCCAGTACGGAGCGGCGAACCCGGCCTGGGCAGCGGCGCAACAAAGGAGTCACCCGGCGATGAGCCCCGGGAGCACCGGTCAGGCCATCAGCAGAACCCAGGTAACGCCAGCTCCCCATCGCTGGTGGCTCCGCGGCGCCCGGGTCGGGGTCGCAGTTTCTTTTTAATTCACTTTTTCTTCCCCCCCCCCCCCCCCCCCCCCCCCAACCGCCTCTTCTTTAAAAAAAAAAAAAAAATAAAAAAAAAATCTTTATTTTTTTTTTTCTTTTTCCTCCGGGCCAGTTCTGCTTCCCGGTGCCTCCGCAGCAAGGGAGAGCGGCGCACAATGCGCGGCCCCACCGGGGCCAGGGGTAGCGGAGCGCGGCTCTGGCTGCCGAAACCAGACTGCTCTCGGACCCGCTTCGTATTTTAACCTCGCCGCTCCGCAGGCAGCGGCGGTGGGACGCGGGGCCCGGGGACAGGCGGCTCGGGATGGGGCTGGGTTTGGTCAAGGGGCTGCCGGGCCCAGGGGGCCCCCGGGGGATACCGTCCATTATCGTTCACGGAGCCTTTTGGTGTATTTTTTTTTTTTTTCTCTTTTTTTTCCCCCGTCTGTGTTTTTGACCTGTTATTTTTCGTTCGAGCAGAACCCGTTGCGCGCTGTTAGCAAAGTAGTTTGTCCCTGGCGGAGTTACCGCAGTGAGATCCGCGCAGCGCGGCCGGGATCTTTTTCCTTTTTTTTTTTTTTTTTTTTTTTTTTTTCCCCTTCCCTTCCCGGTGGGAAGAGCGCGCGCGCGCGTATGTGCACGCGTGTGCCCGCGCCTCCGTCCGTGCGGCGCGGTGCGGGATGCCTGAAGCCGCTGACCTTACAGGGGACTTGCCCCACCAGCGTTAGCGCGTGGGTGCGCAGTACTACGTTTGTCTCCCCGAACACACTCGGAAATCCAAACGGGAGGAGAGGGGGAAGGGTGGACAGGAGAGGGGAGGCAGCGAAGAAAAATGGAAGGAAAAGTCCTCGGCGTCGGCAAAAGGGACGCGGGCACAGGGCGGGCCGCCACAACCACACACACCCCCGTGAACCCCCCTCCCGGTAACTCCGCCGATCGATCGATGAGTGGATGGATCGATAGATGGATAGATGGGTGCGATGATCGCAAGGCGGCGGGCCGCGGCGCAGCGCCTTTCCGGTGCGTTGCAGGGAGCCGGCGTTCCGGGAGGCCGGTTCCCGCTGTAGGGCCGGTGCTGAGCGAAGAGCGGCCGGGTCTCGTCTGCCAGGTTCGGAATTTGAATTGTGGAGGTAAACTGGCTGCACCGTCTCCAGACAGCTGCCTCCGAGTTGACATCTAATCTGCCATCTGATTGGCTCCCCGCTCGCCATTGGGCACCTCGCGCCGCTGATGTAAATAGAAGTGCCGAGCGGCGCAGTCACACGAGCCCCCGCCGCAAATAACGCTGGGCAGCCTCGCCGCCGGGCCGGGGGGAGCGGTCCCTCCGCCCGCTTCGGCTCCTGCACCAGCTCCAGCCCTGCCGGCCACCGGCGCCTCCAGGGCAGCCCCTCGCCTTTTTCCCCCTTCCCTTCCTTCCTCCCTCCAACAGTTCGGTTCCATGGCGTGCTTTTGCTGGGCATTGGTTTATTTATTCTTTCAGATTATTTATTCCCAGCTAATTGGAGGCGGCAGGGGAGTACCTAGCAATAACAGGGCTTGGGTGAAGATTTGGGATTTCAAGGTGTGCTCGTGTCTCTGAAAGCGTTTTGTAATGTTGCAGCTTATGGATATTACGCAAGGGATTAGTTTCTTACTTTTTTTAATATATATATAAATAATTCAAATGTTAATTTCATTACATTCCTTTTACCTTGATACCTAACCTGTGCATGCCTCTTAAAAACATCATCTTGTTTGCGTGTGGCTGCTGTAGGTGAGAAGATGCCGTGTATTGTACAAAGATGGGAAAAAGGAGCCGTTCTGCCAGAGGTTGTGTTTGTCTCATCTCTGCATCGCATCCAGATATTCGGGGGGAAAATGCGCTTTTGGGTTTGAATTGTGTTTAGAAGACTTAAAGAAGCATCGGGAGTTGTTGATCTCATTTTTTTGTACGCAAATGTGACATTAGCCTTGAATTCTCAGCAGAAAAGTGAATTGTGTTAAATGGAGTAGTGCATTAAGATTTTATGGGTTTCTTTTCCCTTCGACAAGATCCTTCTATTAAGAACTGTTAAATCTTTTAATAGCTTTTAACAACGAGGCCTGGCAGGACCAAATGCAGGTGTATGCTTTTGGGATCCTCAAAGGCTGGATCTTTCCATAAAGTAATAAGCAGAACCTGGAGAAAACACCGTTTAATGTGGTAATTGGTGTATTAATCCTGAAAAAAAATAATACTAGAAACTCTGAATGGGCTGAATGTGTGTATGTTTGTCTACTTTCAGCAGACCACTCCTGTCAACGTTTTTAGTTTTCGTTTCATTTCCTTTCTGTTTCTTCCAGGGAAATAAGATTTTTCTTTTTTTATGAGTGTTATTCTTACCTTTCTTAATTTGCACTGGTAAAAGGGTCCCTGGAAGCCATAAGGTAATGAGGCCTTGTATCCTATGACCTTTAGTAATTAATTTTAAAAGATTTGCATTGTCTGCTTGCATTTAAGCACAGGTAGTTTGGAATTAATGGCTTTAAAAGCTAGGAAAATTGTCGGCAGATAGACATAGTACCTTAGTTTAGAGTACTATTTCTTTACAACAGAAATTGTTTAAAGTATTTTATTTTTATTGGAAGAGTGAGAGTAAATTCATTACGTCCTCAGTATGACCCTTAGAAATACTTCCTTCTATTTATGGGTTCGTGTGCTGTCTCACAGATTTTTTGTATGTGTGTGTGTGTGCCATAAGAATTAAGATGCAGCTTAGAAAGAATATTCTGGCAAGGGCATAATTTGTGGAGTTTTTTTAAATTATTATTTTTTTCCCTAAAATAATTCTCATAAAGGCAAGTCGTCAGTGTTCCTTATGTTACAATATTTCCATGTAACCAGTAAATGGTTAAGGAATTTTGTTAGATTTTAAATTAATATTTTTTAATGTATAAAATAGGTGTTGTCAAATAAAAGATAAATTCTTACATTAACTTACAGAACACTTTTAAAAAATTTTTTTAATGCCCATGTGTCACTCTCCATGTATGTTGTATCATTATGTAGAGAAATTAATTGGTTTTTGAAAGAGAAAACCATAATATTCAGTCCAGCATTTGAACAGGAGGCTTCTTTTTATTTTTTTTTTTAATAATCATTGGTGTGTGTACTCTGTTTGTGTGTATGTGTGCATTAGAATATACTCACTTGGCATGTATCTTTGGAAAGCAGATGATGATTTAACCTTACACCTGTAAGAAACTGTTGTGCTGCTAACAGAGAAGAAGGACCTTCAGTAGGCTATAATGTCTGAGATACTTGTTCAGGAAATCGTTGCCTCAGCATGGGTAATTTCTGTAATATGCAGAACTGTGGGATCCCACTCTGACCTGACTTCTGTTTGTCCAGCCTATTAAATTAAGAAAATTTTGCTTCCATTTCATTTAATCACCTTACCCAATCGTGAGACAAGATGTAAGCTTGAAAAGGGGGCCTCTTGTTTCTGAGGAAACACATGTTTTCAAAGCAGATGGATATAGCTCATGCAGATATATTGATTTGATTGTGGAGGAGATGTGTGATGCTGGTACAGTACCTTCTCATTCAGTTATTTTAATTATTAAGTCCTTAACAGGGTACAGCTGTTTAGAGTCCTGAGGCTGCTTTTATGCTTCTGATTTGTCCTGCCATTGCTTAACACATTAGCTGGCCTCTGTGTGCTTTATATATACTTTGTTCTCCTTTGTGCATGCATATGAGGTTTACACACACCTACACACAAAGAGAGAACCTGGGTCTTTTCAGGAGTACCTGTATAGCAAGTGTTAGGAAAAATTCTGTTGAGCTGCTCTGAATTAATGTGCATATCAGTCATTTGTTTTGCAGTGGAGAAACTCGGGATATGCCTGATTCTGCAGCTCTTTCTATGCCAAATAGTTAGCCCGTGTTGGGAGCCCTGAGCCAGGGCTGCAGAATCACGTCCTGTGCCTGAAGGCCATTAAACAGCTGTTAGTGTGGTGAATAGCTTCTTGATGTCTCAATGGGAGAATAAAATATATTTTTCCCTGTGCGTTTTGGAATAAACAGTTCAGTATTCACATAGCTTCTATTTAGAAGTAGCAAATAGCAATATTCTCAGTTAGTAACATCTATATATATATTACGACCATATATTTGACACTCTGTGGTTTGGTGTTCAGTTATGGGTTTCTGTAGTGGCGCTTATGCCTACATGTTGAACAGCAGGACCCTGTATATGAGATACAATAAAGAAAGAGAGATGCAAACCTGTCTACTGTATTACTGCCTCCATCGTGTACTGATTCTACAACTAAGCAGTCGATTGCTGTCTTCTTGGCATTCTGATCCAAATCTGTGAGGATGAAAAGGCATGTAATCTGTTGCTAAATTTCCTAGACACATATGTAATGTGAAATTTTTGAAATTACTAAGCATGGTCTGTTAGATGATGCTGTTTCATTTTGAAGTAGTGTCTTAGTTAAAACTCGATGAAATTTGTGCAATGAAAACATGTTTGATTAGCTATTGATCTTTTTCTTTTGCGCATCAAATATTTTATTATGGGTATTTTGACATTCTTCTTGTTAACATGAGAGTGGCAGTAGTTTATTCATCCTTGTATCCTTAAGATTGTACCTTTGTCCTAACTAGTTACATTTGAGTACTTTTTCAGAGTATGCCATTTATCGGGAGGCTTTGAAGATTCTCTGTGGATATGTAAAGTAGTGTTGCCACAGTCACTGTGCATGCATGCTCAAGGCTGCAGAATTTCAGTACCATGTGTTTGTGGTAGGCTGACTTGCTAGAATATATTTTAGAATTGTGATTATTAAGGTACTTGGGGGAAAAAGAAAGTTTTCTTTCAATTTTGGGGCTATTTACATAGTGCTAAATACATGTTTTGGTAGGACTGAATGAGGACTTTAATTAAACTTAAATTAAAAGTATACCTTAGTGGTTTTCAAATTTGTTTTGAAAACTAGTAATAGAAAAGTGCTGCTAAGCAGTGTTGTTATTCTACTGCGTGGTGCTGAGAGAAGCAAATAAATGTGATACATGGAAGTCTTGTGGAGCCAATTGTATTAAAGTAAAATGTATTTTAAGGATGCCTTGCCTGTTAGTAAATTTAAATATTATTTTTTAGTAAAATTGAAAGTTTTCTCTACACTTGATGTGCATTTTGCCATTCAGATCATAAGATTGCTTTCTGAATTTTTCTGTTATCCAGTCCTCCTTCTTTGTGCTCAGTTCTACACACAAATACTGATGTGCTGGCACAGGGCTGCAGTGCTTGTGTTGCAGGGGGGCCGCAGGACTTCCATTGTTGTACTTCCATTTTGGGAGTGTGGCACCCAGTGATCCACCAGGAACACAGGTTAGCTCCAAAAGCACCAAACCCATCCCGGGCAGTGTCCCATTGCAGTCAAGGAATCTTCAAGGAGCAATGTATCCCAAGATACCAATGTAATTTGTGAACAGTGCGTTTTAGGGACAGTAGATGGCTAATTTGTACAGGGCTACTTTTAACTATCTTTATTTGCTCAGTAACAACATTCTTTATGCTGCCTTTCTAGTGTGCTGTGTACTGGAGTAAGAGATGATTCTTCCTGTTGTACAGGGTGGGGAAACTGAGGTGCATAACATGCACCTTTCTTTAGACAGGCACACCTCGGCAGAACTGAAAACAGGTCTCAAAAATAAATAGGGTCTCAGTGCCATAAACTTCAGCTTTTGCATAAATCCAGTCTTACTGTGAAGACACTGTTGTGGGAGAATTTAAGCTTTACAGGCCTCTATTCAGACTACTGAGAAGACAAATGACTGAGCGAAATGAGGGATTTGTCTGCTGTGTCGATATAGTCACCTTAGACTAAAGGCACTATCATCTAAAATTCAAGTATTCCTTGCACTGTTTTGTCATTGTATATTCAATGTCATCTATATAAAGTTACTGGTTTTCTCCTAGAAATTAAGCTCTGAGGAAAATTGAGTTGAACAAGTGCCCAGGAGATTTGCTGGTGTTGCAGAACTTGCCTTCTGATGAATACGATGTACACAGAACAAGTATGTGCTGGGGCTGTGTGGGGGTGCATGCACAGTCTTCCCTACCACCAAGTCCAGTTGTTTTATCTGGCAGATAAATTGGCTTCATTTCTAAAATGAACAAATTTGAGGCAGAAATCACAATTGTTGTTTCTTGTTTAAAGATTGCTTTTCATAGGGGAATTGTTCTTAATGCAAGTATAAAATACCTTTTAACAAACTTTGTATTCCCTGTATAGGGTGCTTACTTCATCTGAAGGCACCTGCAACTATTTAGAAAATTCTGTAACCTAAGATCATTTTCTTGATGATATTATCAAAATGTTTCATTTATGTTTTTTAAAATCTATGTGAAATCTGTGTAAAAGTTTTCAGCGATGTGATTAGAAGGGGTGTTGATGTATCATGCATTTATATTCTGTGTGTAGTGGAAATGTTAATTTCCTTACAAACTATCAAGCCAAGTCATGAGGCTGCTGAATTTCTGAATGGGTAGTGGCTAAACTGTGGATGCAAAACAGAGTTTGGTGGTTCTGCAGTGTGTGTAAGGAATTGCTTTCAGTACAAATCCATCAAGTTGATCTACTTGCATATTACGTCTTGCATCTGAGTCATGATGGGTTTAGTAACTTATGCCAGAAAGACTGAGCGTATGTAGAAGTATGTAACCTATTTGTTAGTTTCCTTTCTCCAATTTCAAGAACTGTTAGTTTAGTTGATCTTTTGCACCTGAACTTGCCCAGTTGCCAAATGGTGTTCTGCATTTGGGAATTCACTGCTGTGCCCTCTCTTCCCGCCTGCACTGTGGCCTTCTCAGACTTGAAAAGATACTGAATTCAGGTTTATGATCTGATAATTGTTTATGGAGACACCCATCTGAGTGATAGGCCCTCTGACACTTTCAGCTGTAGGGCTGTGTTGCTGATCTCTTCCTGCCACCTCCACTCTCCCCCCCAGTTTCCCTCTGACCATTGGGGGTGGGGAAGGAATTTTCTCCTAGTCTTTTTTGTGTTGTTTTGCTTGTTTGTCTGTTTTTCAATTAGATGTATGTGGGATTTTTGTCTGTTACTATATTCTTAACTTGTTTGCTAAAAAAATAATCATGAAAATGGGGAAAACTTAATGTAGAACTTTTTTTTTTTTTTTCCTAGGAGATAGTGTTACTTGTGTTACTAATAGGGTCTTGTAAGCTTCTGTTTTAAACTGTTACATGTGTGTTTTTTTCATTGAGAGCTTTGTTTGATACTTACTTTAGGTATCTGCTTCCTCAAAAAATAAATCTTGGGTGGTAGGGATTTCTGTTGGATGTTAGCATTTTTTTTTTTTTTACCTGTATTAGTTACAAAATGGTTTTGATTCTGTGGAGTTACTGAATTAACTTATTTGCCTTTTAAAGACCCTGTGGCCAGGTCCACTGAAATTCTGTAGTTGTGACTGAGTAGTTAGGTTCAGGGAATTAATTGCATCCCTGACTAATAGCTGTTGTGGCATACCCCTTCGTATTTAGTTTACCCTTGGGGTGACAGTGTATCTGCCCTGGCAAAATAAGCTTTTATAAGGAGGCTCTTCTGAGGGGTTTACAGGTGTGGCTGTTAAAGTAGAGGTAACTTACTGAATTTTCCCCAAGGTAGATGATTCCACAACATGTTTTGGTTGTGTTTTAAAAGCAGGAAGTGATCTATGTTTTATAGGTAAAAGAGGACTGTCTTAATGTAGCACAGTCCTTGGTATAGCTGACTTTCACAGAAGAGCCTGAAGTTTGAGCATGGTTGTTTTCTGTTTGTTTGACTGAAGAAAGAAAACTGGTTCAGAAAACTCCAAAAGAAGATCCTGTTTTAAAACATAACTGTAGTCATGTGTGCCATTCGCAGTGTGGACGTGTCTTAATTTACAGATTGATTGAAGTGGAATAGCACCTTCTTTACACAAGCAGTGAATTCAGCCATGGTAAGTAAATTATATGACTTCAGGAAAATGGTTTAGTTGGGGATTGGTGCAGGAGGTCTGAATAGTTGTCTGCTGACTGCATCATCTAAAGGTTGCGAGTTTCACTGTTGGATGCCTCAGCTTCTCTTTGTTAAAGTAAGGATAATGTTTCCCTTATTTAAAAGTACACATCAAACTCAAATAATTAATTACGGTATCATCCAGAATAAATAGGCAGCCTAAATACTCGTTATGTGTGAAGGTATCCAGTCTGCACCCTACCTTCGTCTCTGGATGGGATCTGAGACAAGGTGTTCCCAACACTGATCATATTATTTAGTTAGCTTGTCAGGCTTACTTGTTTGTAAGCAAGGTACTGAAACATCAGCTGTGCAGATTTCTTTTGAAAGCACAAGGACAGGATTTGTAGTTCTTAAATTTTATTCATTTAAAGTTAAAAATAAAGGTAAGGAGGTTTGTTTTGACAGCATCAAAGGAATATGCTGGTTTATTCGCAGCCTTTGATTTGGGTGGAATGTATGGAGTTCTGCATTATTTTTTTTTTGTGTAGCAATTCATGTTGTGAATATTTTGGATATTCTGTTTACATGAGATGGTAGTATTGATGTTTTTCAGGCACAATTTATGAAAAGTAATTGTGCTTTTATGATTTTTTTTTTGTACTTTAATTTACTGTTGCTGGAAATTCCCAAGTCAAGAAAAATGTATGTGCTCTTTAGAGCTGTTGCTGTTTTAAGATACTTACAGATGGTCATAGATAGAGGCTACTTAAAGAAGTATTTCTGTAAAAATACAGGTAGGTACCTAGGAGGCTGCTTTAGCTGTGTACAAGCAATAGCAAAATAATTTTACTTGGCAGTTTTACTCTCATTTGACAGCGCTTGCTTCATTTAAACAGAAAGGTAGACTTCTGTGACGTGGTGACTTCATGATGCCCTGTGTTTAGTGGTTGTGAGAAGTGCCAGTAGCATATGGATGGCTGTTAGCTGGTTGTATTCCGTTTTGGATAATTTGTTTTAAACTGAAGTTCAGCTTGGTTGAGGAATTTTCAGCGTGCAGAAAGGCTAAACTGGCGATTGAGGCTTCCTCGGGGAATGGAGGGAGTGAGCTGCATTCTGGGGCCAGTTACAGACGTGGTATTTGTAGCGTCTGTAAAAGTTTCACACATGAAGCAAACTAGTTAGCTTGTATAGAGTCACATGATCAAAATATTTTTCCCCTTGCCTCTGCCAGAAGCTATCTACTGCTTTTCAACAATCTCGCTTGTCGGGCAGCGGGCCAGGGTGTGCGAGGCGGCCCCTTACGTGAGCTGCTCCATTCTTCACCTCCCGGGCTGGAGTGCCCTGACCTTCACATATGGAGATTAGCCATGTGCTCCCGCAATTGAAACTTGCTGCCTCAGGAATAAAGGGTGGTGGTGGTGCTGTGGGTGGTTTTTTTTTTTTTGTTTGTTTGGGTTTTTTTATCCCCTCCCCCCCCCCTTTCTTTTTATTCCTCGGGGAATTTGACAGCCATTAATCCCTGACCTGGGCAAAGGTAATGCAAGGAAATTGGACTGCCATGGCATGCGGGAGGGAATGGGAGAGAGCATGGGCCCGCAGGTGAGCTGCTGCGGGAGGTGCCGGTGGAAAAGAGAAGTTCGGGGAATATCCTTGTTTATTTCAAACGATAGTTGTTGACTGTATGCCTTTCAGAGGTTTTCTCCCGTGTGACCCTCTGCCTTCATGTCTTCAAAACAACATTATGTGGAGTGTTGCTAGTAGTTTTCTTTAAATGATGCTCGGTTTACATTTAATTTTGTGGTCTTTGCTAATAAAGAGATGTTCTATTTGTTTGTCTTGTATGTTGTATTCTGATTTACATTTTTTTTTTCTTTTAAATCCTGAAGCTAACACGCATCACTTGTGCCAGGTTGGGGGGACAACCACAAAACCATTTTTCCTGCTAATAAACTGTAGGAGCTACTGCTTCAGTGATGTTTTGGGGATTTTTAACTTTCTATAGAATACTCTTTTTGTTGTTGAGCATGTGGTATGCAAATACAGGGGAAAACAGCTCTACAAAGTATTTTGTTGTGGTTTCTTTTTTTAAAGCATTAAAAACACATTTTGCTTTTCTAATAAACCCCATAACCAGACCTTTTAATGTTTTGATATAAATAGCAATTACACTAACTGAGATCCAACCACAACTAAAAAAAAGGCATTTAAAATCATTCAGGAGAACAGTTCCTAACTTAATTGAGCTCTTCCTTTAAAGAGGAGGAGCTGATGGAGCAGCATCTGAAACAAACTCACTTGGGTTTTAGAACAGTCTTCTTGAAGTACTCAGTGTGTCAGTATGGTTGCCAGCATTTAAAAATAAAGAAAAAGATTTATCCAAGAATTAATTTGGGATCTGAGGGCTACTGCAGTCTGTGCTGTCAAGAATTTTATGTGTGAATGCTGGTGACAGTTGGAATGTTTTCTGGATGAATTGAAACCCTCAAAAAGTATTAGATTTAGGGACATGGGCTGGTTGTCTCATACATTGGGATACTAGTTAGGGACTTGGTTGTACATGAGGAACTTGTCAAATGCAGCCCTTTGTGAACAAGCAGTGAAGAGGGATTGCCTGCCCCAGGAAGATGTTACATAGCCCCCTATTCCTCCTTTGAGTTCTACATAGTGCATTTTAATAATAATAGTAGTAAGAATAACATGCTTTGTTATTGGGGGAAGGAGGGCGAGTGTTATTTTGCTATGGAGTGTGGTTGGCAGAATGGTGAATGGAAGAGTAGTGGAACCCACTACTTTTTCTGGAGATACTGGCACTTTTGTGTGTCAGCTCTGTTGTGGGATATGATTACTCAAGGTTCTTCCTCTTCGTTTTCTTCTGCAGGGAGTTTGAGATTTGTGGGTCATTTGCTTCTGTCTTTCTTCCTTTCTTCCTGAAGTTACACTACTTTCTTGTATCCAAATGTTGTCATCTTTCTTTTTGTCCCTTTGTCTTGTGATACTTCTTTTTCTTTTAAGTTCTCTGAAATTCCTCTTTTTCCAAATCATCAGAGTGATGGAAAAACCATTCCTATTGTCTTCTGCCATTTTGCAGTTGCTGGAGAATAAGCAGTGTGATCACATATACAGGGAAAAAGTAGCTTTTGAGTGATCATGGTACCAGTCCCTCCCTTTTACTTGTGTTTGCTCCTTTCTGTCCGCCAGCAGATCTGTGCACAAATGTTGTTGGGGAAGGAGTGACAGCAGGGAAAGTGCCTTTGCCAGCCAGCTTCCTGTGTAGGCTCTTCTGGTGACCTGGGGTCAAGCTGCATTAAAAAAAAAAAAAGGCTGTCAAAAACCTAACCAGGCAAGCCACGAATCCTGGCTGGCATTGTTATAGGAGGAATCACGCAAGTAGTTATCTGTGCTTGCTGGTGCCCTATTTTTTTAGGTTCCTCTAAGTAACAGCAGAGAAAAGAGAAGAAAAGGAAACAAGGGACACAAAACCAAGCTGGAATGTAAATGTTGATGTGCGCAGTTTCTTTACTTTTTACTGGCATGGCAGCTGTAATTAAAAATTTCTCTATTTGCTCAAAAGATACTAGAAAAGATGTCAGCATGGAAATTGAAGTATGGTGTTGCTGTGTATGGGAGAAGTGTAGAAAAGACATGAACTGAGAAGAAACACTTTGTGTGTGATTGTCTCTATTAAGTAATGAATGTGATGTGCTAGATGCAGTCTGTGCAATTTTATAGTACCTGATACTTCATTTCATACATATGTTTTCTTTTTAATTTTCTCTATAGAGAGTAGCAAGCTGCCAGCAATGGTTGGTTGTATTCCACTGTGTCATATTTTGGTTGGGGGGGATGTAGCTAGTTAAGATGGTGAATGAAGCCTATTTAAAAAGTTAGTTGAAGTTCCGTTGTTCTAGGAAAATACCTCAGGAATTTGAAGAAGAACAGAGGCCAATTTCTTCTTGCATGGTAGTTTCCAAATTCTATTGCTTTGCCTCTAAGAAGACCTAGATGTTTATTTGCAATAATATTGTTCCCCCCCAAAAAAAAAAATCTCAGATGTAGCTGTGATAGTTACTTGTCTTTTAGGTTTGAAAAAGGTGAGTCTGACTTACCCTGTTTGTTCCCTCAATCTACTCTGGCTTTTAACATTCAGTTTAAATTTATACTTTGCTTGGGGTTGGTGTTGTCTTGAAGAGATGGAGGAGGAAAGGGGCTTTTTGTTAAAGGCTGCAGCTGGTCATGGCATCGTGGCAGAAGGTTCAAATAATTAAGATTTCTGATTACATTTTTGCTTTCTTAAGTCCTTTAACTCACATATGGTTGTCTGTTTTATTCGAGCAAGTTGTCTTAGCCAGGGTGCCAGAAGAGATAGAAACACAGTTTTTCCTCTTCAGAAGTGGGTGTATATATCCTATTGTAGACTGAAGGAGATGATGAACATGGCTTTTTTTAATTACTGAGGGCTTTCCCCCCTCACTTCTCCCTCCCTTCTGCCTCCTCCCCCCAGAAAAAATGATACTCATCTGATACTGAGCATTCAGTAAATGTTTTGGTGGTTTTAGGTTAATATTTGGGAATAAGCAGGGAGTATTTTTTTCTTTTTCTTCTTTTTTTTTTTTTTTTTTTTTTTAATTGAACTCATTCTTCAGACATTTATCAGAAGAACCAAGTGGGTATTCTTCAGAAAGGCAGCTTTTTGTTCTTGGCTTTTGAGGATCAGGGGCTGAAACAAAAAGCAAATTGGCAGGAGAAAGGTTGTAACATAAAAATATAGGAAAATGCATTGAATTAAATGGACATGTGCCTTTCGTGTAGATACCAAGCCAGAATTTCTTCAGGGAAATCTTGAAAAATCAAATTAGTTTACCTCTGCATTTTTCTGTAGCCTTTTGATACGTTCCTTGGGCGCTCTTTTATCGAGTTCTGTATTACTAAAAGACCTTACACCAAAGGGTGAGTCTGACGATCATCTGAAGCTGATCTAAGATTTCACTTCTGTTGAAAAGACCAGTCCCACCCTTTTATCAGCTCCCTGCTGCTTCTGTTGTGTCCTAAGGTGAGTCCCATCAGCTCACTGATTTGCCTGAAAACTAATCCTGCCAAACAAAACCCGTGAATGGTTATAGCTTTCAGCCAGGTTATTGAGCTGATCTGACTTTCAGCATAGCCTTTCCAGCCCAGAGGTAATACAAGGGGGAGCCTGGCAAGTTCAGCTGAGGGTGAGGGTCGGGGCAGGACAGTCCCTTTCTGGTGGTAGTACAGGTCTGTTATCAGCATAAACTCATCATGAGACTGTATTCTTGAGTGTAAAATCACTGCAGATATGACAGATATTTCATTTCTCAGTGTTTCTCTAAAGCAAAGAATCATTGTTATCCTCCTCTTAAAAAGGAAAGCTGACCCAGAGGGTAAAAGAGATTTATATTTTTTCTCACCAAGATGATAATTATACAGAATGTACTGATTGCAGTGGCTAAATAAGCCTTCAGTAGCTTTGAAATACTAGATTTCAAGGGTGGGACTCATCTAACCGTATGTATTGTAGGCATTTATACCTGATCTTTTTGTGTCTCTTTGATGTAAAGAAATAGTCATTTCTTGGTGTGAATCATCTCATCCTGAAGTAGACATGTAATACAGGTCGAATGAATCATGCTCCTAAAGTTACATGTTTTTTCCCTTCACTCTAAAGAAGGTCTAAGCCGATAAGCTCAGGTGTTGATGTCAAAGGGCAAAATGAAATTAATTTCTTCCACTACTTATAGTGTTTGCAGATCATACAGGGAAATGACTCTAGACTTCTGTTGGAGTTCTGGATGGACTAACCTTCCTCTTGCTAACCCATTAGAACTAATGGTTTTAATACCCATTTCCTGTTAAGCTTGATACATTTCTGGTTTTGTTGTCCTTTTTTATAATACCTATTCGGAGTTTGTCCTGCTGTTCCTTTTCTTTTGATGTGTTAAATTTTTGCATGTTTCTGTTCAAATATCTTTGCAGGCGTGAGGCATACTGGCAAATTTGAAAATATCAGGATGAGTTTCCAGATCAGTTGACCTTAATGCTTAGGTACACAATTTCCATACAGGGATGCGAGCTCTTGATTTGGAAATAGGGAGTGGTTTCGTTGTGTAGATGCTGCTTCAGTCCATTGAAAATTCTTTGCCCGTTGCTGGCACTTCAGCTGTGGTGAAGTGGGTGCCTCTGGAAAGGAGCTGCCATAGTGGTGGTCCTTCATGCCCAGCGCTGGTGCTTCCTGTGGCTTGTCAGCCCTCCTGCTTGGCACTCCAGGGGACTGTCTGTGTGGCATCACACAGGGCAGTGAATGTGGTGAGTGCTTTGGCAGGGCTGAGGGACTGTGCTGGGCACAGGGAGGAAGGAAGGGGCAGCTCGAGGGAGCTGGTGTCTGTGAGAACAAACAAGGTGTGTTCAGAGTACTATGGTTGTGTTCCAAAACAAAGCAACAAAACCCAATGTAATGCTGATGGATGAAATTGTTCAGAAACACAAAAGAAAACACTGGGATGCCTGTCCTGCCAAGAGCCCTTTTTGGCAATGCAATTTTATGCAAAATTATTGAAGAGGAAAAAAGGTATTTTTTCAAAAGAGATTTTCCTACACATCCTGCAAAATTGTTACAGTAATCGTTAATTCTCTCTAGGGTCACTTAACCTTTCTTAGTAGAGTGTTTAAAATGCCCAAACTGAAACATTGTTGCTATTAATAATTTAGCTGACATCTTTGTGGCAGGTTGTCAGTGCTTTCTCCTTTTGGGAGCCTAGTGTGGCCACTGTCCGTTTGCTCCCTTTGTTTTGTAAGGGATCTTTCTCAAACAGTGACAATTTGTTTGGCTTACTCTTGGGTTTCTGAGCTCGGTATCCTCTAAAAAAGTTGTGTGTTTTCAAAAGATTCGGAAGACATTTCTGTAGTTTTATAGTTTGTTTTTTCTTCTATCTTTCTTTCTTACATTTTGAAGTTCAACTAGTGGTACGGTTTTTAGATGTACTTTTTGCCCCCAGTGTGTACAAGGGGCAGAGGAAGAAGTCTGGCTTCCTCAAGGTTAGCTGAGATGTTTTAACTTTGATAGCAAATAAGGTGAGAATGAAATTGTCAGGAAGATAGAGACTAAATTATTGAAGCACTTGACTGTTTAAAGTAGCTGGAAATGTACTGTAAAAGGTGCGAGTCTAACAGTCAAATGTGTAAACAACACCTTCCTTATTCCTTCCTTGTACCTGGTTTCTCACCACTTGCTTTATATGATGAGAACCTGAATAAGTGTGGGAGATATTGCAGTTGTTCTTAAAGTATTAGTTTATGATCCCTCCACCAGAAGAATAATCTATTACCATATAGGATGGCAAAGAAAAAAACATTTTCAAGGAAGATTAATTGAAGTAATTCATCACTTTAAAATGAAGAAGGTTCATCAAACAAAAATAAAAGCTAAGTATTTTATGTGCCTCTATTGGAACTTGATAACCATTTGTTTTGCTAGAAAATATATGTGGACTGGGCAACCAGTGCTTGTCTACACAAGGAAATTTAATGGTACAACTATGTGCTATAATTATATGCTATAATTATACCAATATAACTCCCTATGGAGACACTCTTATACCAGAATAAGAGTTTAACATGCTTTATCTTACTCTGCTTCCAAAGCACGTAAGCTTAAGTGGGAAAGGGTACTCTTATACTGGAGCAAGTTTCCACACTGAGCTAGTTATATTGGTATAATTATGCATTTTTTTCCTTTCAGTGTAGACAGGTCCCTAGTGCCTTTTCAGCTTTGAACTTTAGTTAAAAATTTCTTGGTTGTGATAAGTGTCTAAGCATTTTCATAGTATATTTTTATAATGGGACTGGGGTATTTAAACCAATTACTTTGGCCAATTAACAGCATCCTGTGTTGTGGATAACAATAGGATGTAAAAAGGGATCAAAAATTACGTTCCTAGCTGCTTGGGTATATCTGCGTTTTTCTTTTCCTCCTCTGTGGTTTTGCAAGTATCCCGTGTACAACGCAACAGGTGCAGAAGTCTGTGGTTGTCTAATGAATTCTGCATTGGACATTTTTTGTCTCCTGTTTCTCATTATTCCTTGAGGTTTTTTTGTGCTGTGGCTGTAATTGCATATATCTCTGTGGATCACAGAAAGAAGTTTCCTTGATGAAGCTGGAAAAGAAATTCTTCAAAAAATGTTAATTGTTTGGAGAACTGCTGAAATTTATTGGTCTTCATCTCAAGACAGTTAGGACCATAACTGACTTTCTAGGCACATCTTGTGCAAGGAGTAACTGGCTGCAGAGAGAGGAGAAGATGCAGGTGCATGTGATGTAGTCAGAGGAAGGGTGATGTTTAGAAGCTATGTTTGGTAGGGGTGATTTCTTTAGTCTCATTCAGTCAGAAATGGGTACGTAGAGAGGTATTTACATGGATGTTGCTTTAAGTTGGCCATCTCCTTTGGTTCTCTTTGCTGCTTAAAATACAGCATGTCTCATCCTTCATACCTCCCCCAAAGTAGGAATATGTAAATACTTCTTTACAGTATTTTAGCAGTTTCTGCAGATATCAACACAAATTCCTTATAAATGGTTTTTCTGTTATAACTTTTATACTTCTTAAGAAGTGACTGGTTTGAAAACACACTCTTTTGTCCTCTTAATTTTCTTTTGTCAATATTTCTAGTACATATGTAGTGTTATAATGTTCATGTTGTCTCATTGTGTTAAGAATTGAGATTTATGACTTCGAATGAAAAGCACATTGCAGAAACAGAAGTCTTAAAATAAAACAGAGGTGATGTAATAACCTCCAAATCATAGAAGAGCAAGACTGGAGGGGGGACATCAGGAGGTCATTTAATCCATCCCTCTGCTCCGAGACAGGATAGCACAAACCTAAACCATTCATGACAGATGTTGCTCTATCCTGTAGTAGTAACAGACGGAGCAAAAAGGAATTATTTATACATATACTTCCACCCGCCCTCCCAAAGCTTTGTGCAAGCTGAACTTGCATGAAATTGGTGTGAGAGGATATGTGAATTCATACAGGATTATTTCAAGTATCTGAGTTGTTTCTGGTTTTTGGAAATATAATGTTTTCTGTCCCCAATAGTCTAATGATGTTTGTGTAGCTCTGAGTGTAATGCCAATTTCTAATTTTATCTGGTTGTCTGTTTTTCAGGTATATTTCTTCCTGAAACGATTCTTTTTCTGTGTTAGCTTTGTAACTGGTGTCTTATCTTACTGGGCATGGAGCAGTTTTGTTTAAAAATGTGTAGCATCTCCTTTTCATGCTTGACAGTATTTTTGGTGTACAAATCAGTTTCAGTTTTCCTTTTTTATTCAGTTTCTTTTTGTGTGAAATAGCTGAGCAAAAAAAAAAAAACCAACTATGGGTAAGAGTGTAAAGGGAGAAGGAGAAGAATACATTCAAGAAATCATAGTAGTTGGCAGAAGAGCTGGGTTTAGCTGAAATGCCAGGTTAGATACGAAGTGAATAACGTGGCTTTAAGAAAAGATCTTTTCTCTTTGAAGAATAAATAGAATGTACATCTCAGAATTCTACACATGGTATCTGCAGCTCTTTAATCGTAAATTGAAGTTTGCAAATAAGTGTCAGATAAATAACATCTTTCTAAATTGAACAATACCTAAAACTGGAATTGCAGATACTCTGTTGCTAAAATGAGTCTTTGGGCTTGTTTGCTCTATTTTATGTTTTAGCTATATCGGCTGAGAAGCACCTGTCTTTGGCCTAGTCAGAAGAGGTCATTTAGCACCAAATTATTTTGACAGAATGAACTCTTTTCAGCCCTCATCAGCTGCAGGAAGAGGCTGCTGTAAGTTGCAGCCTTGGAGAAAGGAGAAAGATTAAATATACTCAAATTGCTGTTGCCCTCAGAAATAGCTTGCTTGGACATACGGGAAAGATTCCCTATGCCTGTACTGCTTCAGGTTTTTTTATGAAGACAGTAATTTCCTTCTCTATTTTACCATTTAATCTGATTGTTAATTTTAATTCTGTTTTAGATTTGCTAATTTTAGGAAGTTGGGAATGCTGTATTTTGGTTGTGCCCGAAGGGGGATCATTAATTCTGAATATCTTCTCTAATAAATGAGGCTTTTTGAAGTGTTTTTGGGAAAGCTGTGTTGCTGTTTTCACACTAAGACTGATGTGGATTCTCTTAAGGATTGGGAAATAGGAGGTGGTCATAGAAGTGGAAAGAAGCCAAGAGTTTTCAGGCAGACAGAATTTCAAAATAATGGTTTCTGCTGTGGGAGAGGGGAGGAAATTCTATGAATATGGCATAGTCAGGTTTCCTGTTAAATGATGGTTTGGGGATAAGAAATACTGAAGTGGATCGGCTTTCCTGCTTTCATATTTCTCAGACCAGAGATGTCTCGTATGTTGATTTTTAATTTAATTTTAAATGGTGTGATACTAAAGAAAATTATGGTTGCATATTGAAAACACATGCCTTCTTTGTATAGAAGCTGAAAGTTCTGGATGCTAGCTGTAATAAAACCATGCACTTAATTCTGAACATCCAGGATAATATGGTGCAGAGGTTCAAACCCATGATTAATCCTGCTTCCTTATTTGTGCACTTATCCATGAGCATGTGTTACATGCATGTGTTTCTTTGTGCTGAGATGCTCTAGGATGCTTCATAGTCTGCCAGTGTTTGTGGAAGAATTTGTCCCTTTTGTAGTGATTGTGAAAAGAGCGATGAAAACATAGCAGCTTTTGCTGGTTTTGAGTGAGAAGTGAGTGAAGGAACTAGGGTTAAACCAGAATTTGACTTGGTTTAAACCCAGGTCAGAGTTTTTTTCTAAGTAAACCATAGGGAAATGTGTATTTACGTCCAGATACGGTTTTGGAGGTCTGTTCCATAGATTTCTTTGGGAGTCATTCCCAAATCTCTACGAATTTTTGTTTAAAACCTGTGGGTATTAGAGCTGATAATCTTTTTAAGTCAGTGGCGCTTTTAATTTTTTTGCTACCATTATTGATTTTGCTTACAAATATGTTTCTATAATTGCATATATGTTGATCTAAAGAGCATTTTTTCTTGTAGAAATTAAAGTTTAAATCTGAACAGATCCCTTAATACTTCAAAGTTTTGACTTGCTATGTGTCTTCTAGTATGGCTGCTACATGCATTATAGTTCTGGAATTACTCTGTTGCAGGATGTTCTTGCCACCACCACCTTTACAGGGAAATTTACAGCTCCTGTAATATTTGTCCTTTTAATTCTAAAATCCAGATGAAGCATAATCCCAGGAGTGTTGTTTTGCTGTTGCAATGTAATCTTTTTCATGATACATGATTTAGTTGGAAACAAATTGGCAGCTATGCATGCCTAAAGAAAGCAATTTAATAAACAAGTTTTTTGCAAGGCCTAATCAGAATTGTAAAATGATACTTGGGAATCAGTTACATTAAACAAAAGAGCTGGCGTGAATGTAGGCATGTGTGTGAATTCATGGCTTCCAATCACATTGTTCTCTCAAGTAATACAAGGTCTTTGACCTTCAGTCTACTGTTTTTTCTAATTTATTACTTAACTATTAGATGTTTTCAATCAGTAATGAAGATTTCCACTCATAAGTGTAGCTTGTTCTGGGGGTGGATTTTAATTTTTATTTTAACTACTGAAAAAAAGCTGTTTAATAAATGCTTCAAATCACCTGCTGCTGCTAGTGAATTTTTATTCATTTTTATCCTTCCCAGAAACTTGGTTCCATGCTTCTGACAGTGTCTGTGTTGATGAGGAAGATCATTATAAATACAAAATAATCATAGGCAAGTACTCATCAAAATTATGTTGCTCCAGCTCCGCAACATAAGTGTCTAGCCTCAGATTGATTGTCTGTTTCTAGCTGACCCTTGAACTGAGCTGATGCTGCTGGTATGTCTCTTAACTGGGGCAGTGGATTTTTACGATGTTCAACCAACATGATACAGAGGCTGTTATGGAGCGATTGTAAAAAAAGGTGAACCAGTTGGTTTCCAGGTAACTATTAATATTTTGCACTATTTACAACCAAGATTTTTCAACCTTTACAGGAACAGTTTTAATGTAGAGAATGTTGCAAGAGAAGCAGTTTCCTGGCAGTTAAAGAAGTGACAAGGCTTCTGTTACAGAGATGAGTTTGCTTTCCCATTAATCCTGATCCTAAATATATCCTTTAGGAATTTTGCATATATTGTCTCTAGCTACAGGCTTTTCCCTATTTTCTTATTTAATTAAGGCCATTTCTTACCTAATTAAAAAAAAGTGTTGAAAAGAAAAAGTGCTAGATTACCAAGTATGCTACCTGCTGTGAGGCTAGAAACCAAAAAAAAAACACCCCAAAACAGAAATTCAGTGCTTTACACTTCTTTTTAATGTCCAGGTCTGCTAGTACTTGGTGTGAGTAGCATGACTGATTTGTCTCCTTTTCCTGAGCTGCTTTTCTTTCTGGTGTGGCAGTAGAATATAACTCTTAAAACTCTTTGGCAACCATTTCTGAGTGTGGGCAGAACTTTCTGAACTTTCCTTAGTTGCCATCTAATGGTATGCCTATGAAAAAGAAAGGCAACTAACTACTTTTGTTGCTCATGGTGGAGCTTTCCATTCTGTTATCCATTTATGCTTCTTTGTACCTGTATCTTATCTATTCTGTAAGTGGGTTGATTGTTTTTGTTTGTTCCTGTGTGCGTGGTGTGGGGTTGTTTTTATTGTTGTTTTTTAGCATTTTTCTTCCTGGTTTTATTCATCATGAATTTGAACAGTTGCAAAAAGAGACAAAATTGCATTAGAGTCTTTACCAAAGGAACTTACGCTGTGTTCCTGAAAGAGGGTGGCAGGGCGCTTTGTAGAAAAGAATGCAAAAAATATTTGATATATCAAAAGGATATAACCAGCAGTCAGGGATGAGAGTAAAAGCTGGGGTTTGTAAAGGGAAAAGGGGCTGTGGTTCTTAGAGTATCCGCTAGATTTTAGTGTCATCTGGACTCTTGATTTATTCTGGAATTGCATTCTGGTGAGGTCCATTACAAATGCCAGCAGTGGGTATAACTCAGTTTTTTAAGAGTTGACATTTGCTTTTTTTGTAATAGTGTAATCTCAGAGCATGGCCTAGAAATTTTAAATATGTTTCATTCGGGAGTACTTGATGAAATCTAGCGCATGAGGTTGAATTTGAGAAGTTGAGGGGCTTATTTTTGGACTTCTTAGAAATAGGTCATTTTCTCAAAGGCATGAATACTGTTCCAAGTGTTCCAGCAGAAATTTAAGGTAGGGATTTTTTGGGGTTTTTTTGTTTCTTTTTTTTTTGTTTTTTAAACGTTTCTAGGCGCCTTTTTCCATCTGAAGGTAGGTTTCTGAAAGTTCAGAATACCTTGTTACAGCCTGTGATGCTGTAACAACGTTCTCCTTTTGAAAACATTCCAGAGGGCTTTTTTTATCTGCCCTTAGCCTACTCATTTCTGACTCCTAGTCCTGTTCCTTGTTAATCATAACTGACATCAGTCTCCCCAAAGTCTTCACATCTTTTTCCTTGTTAAGAGTGCGTATAATACTTGTTATTATGAGAGTGAAAACCCAGTCACAGAAAGGTGAAGTGTTGTGCTCATGTTTGCATTGCAGGTCAGCTGCTGAGCCAGGAATAGAAGCCCTGTCTTATGACTTGGTGCCATAACCTTGCACTGACTCGCTGGAGTACTGGTCTTTTCCAAGAATGTAGTGGTGATGTGGTATAGAAGAAGCTACAGCAAGTATAAGAGCTCTGCTTCCAACTCCGGCAGGGGTTTGAGGCTTATATATAGCTTAAAGTACTAGGGAAGGAAAAAAGCTTTCTAAAGGAGCATCTAGATAAGTGCTGTGAAGTTATGGTTTGCTTAGCTCTGTTTAAAAATAAACAACAAGAAACAATTTGAAAATAGCTTTCCAGAAGGTTGTGGATGTGGGGAAAAAAAGTTCTGTGTGTTTGAAAGTCAAACTCTGCTCTACAAATAACCTTAAGAGTGGCCTGTGATTAAATCTTTTGTACATTCAACAACAAACTCATTTTATGCAACCACAACTATGATAAAATTGAATTAAATGAACCTGCCTCTAAGAAGAGAGACTGAATAGCTGAGTGGTGCATTATTCAATGAATGGGAAACGGGGAGGCTGGCTGAAATGGCTGGGAAATGGTTTTAACATTCTGTTGGACTAAAGAGCAATTCTGTGAAATCACTGTATTTGTTTCCCCCCTAGCTCCCCGCCCTCAATTTTTAAATAGCAGTGCTCTTCATACTGTCAGAATTCAGTGTTGTGACACCCCTACTCAAAAGTTATGACAGCAGTGTAATGACAGCTACTGCCTCTTGAGAATCAATCAGGCAATTAATTTTGTAAATGAAATGCTGATTATACAAAGCTTCACATGAGAGGCCCAGTGATTAAAATCAATTTAACAAATTGTTTCAGGTGGGACTTGATTAATAATTTGTCATAAATGCTGAGGATATATGACCAGCATACCTTTTTGTGTGTGTGTTAATATAGAACTATATATAACACTTGGAGTGGAAAAAATCTGAAGCTAACTGTATGTACTTTTGGCTTGTGACCTAGATGCGATTGGTTATACCTTTTTGTGGCTACACTGTTCTCCCAGGTGTCCATAATGCCACTTTCTCAGCTAGTGCTCTTTCCAGCAATTAAATACATCTAACTTTTATTTTTGCTAATAAAGTCAAGTAACTGAGAAAATGTATTCAGATCTACTTGAATATTTATTAGGTTTAGGAAGGTTTTTCTTTAAAATTTAAAGCGGATGTAGGATATCTTTCATTTATATTCTCCCCACCTCCCTTCTGTCCCTTACTAGTTTCCAGGACTTTCTGCATTTTTCCCCTCCTACTCCAGTATTTCTCTGCAGGGGAGCCTTCCTGCGGAGCTCCCCTCTTTCCATTTGAGGCTGCTCTCTGCTCGTTGCCTGACGGACACTATTTTTAGCGCATCCTTTTCTGTCCATATAACCCCATGTTTGTGTAAGAGCTGTACAAAGTAGGTGAGGGAGTTTTGTTTTTTTGAGTTCCAGATGGCAGCCATGCACAGTGAGTGAAGGTGTTTACTTGTCTAGGAAGCTGCGAACCTCATTGCCAGTGCCAGACAAAATAGAAGTAACTGGTATTCTGGGTGGGGCTTTTCTTTCTCTAACTTACAGTTTTCTGGGTTTATGAATGGATTTTTCTCTTCCTTGTTGCACCGTCCTGTTGGCTTCTGAGGAGGCCTTAGGGCTGTGAGATACCCTCGGGTGAATCTAGCCTGAGAACTCTTGAGATACTGTTTTCTCTCTCTGTCTGCTTTGGTCTCCTGCCACAGGTTACTATTTCAGTAGCAGAAATGGTAGACTGAGGACTGTGCCAATGTCTCACGTGTTCCGGTGCCAAAGCTGTTGTATTGGTGCAAAACCAGTCTATGCGGGTAGGTTTTAAGTTCAGATGTTGGGCTGTGGATGAAGTAGCTAAAGCATGGTCATGATCTGGCAGAAAGTGGGAAGAGCACTGGAATCATTGACAAGTTTTGTGGGTGCAGGTAGGTTTGCTAGAAGACGTCTTTAAGAACCCCTAAATTCTGCTGCATTAGAAATTACAGCTAACTTGCAGGGGAGTGCTTTTGCTGGGACAGTAGAGCTTCTGCATGCCTGAGAAAGATGGTCTCCTCTGTATGGAAGATCCATTCAAGCTGGAGAAGACAAATACAAAGACAGGGATATAATTCTTGAGTACTCCTTGAAGGAGTTTGGAATTGGTAAAGTGGGTTATAGAAGAAGGCTGAGTGTTCAGGTGTGTTACACCTTCTGTTAACTTCAGAACAGTCAGGGTGTTTGTTACCTGTATGTCAGTAATTAGCAGTGACAAAGACAACTTGCAGGGCAGCAGTTCCCAGCTGTATAGTGGTGGGAACTTGTTAGAAACACAGGATTGGTTTAGCCTTCATTTGTGGTAAATGTGTATAGTTGCTTTTTGATGTTGTCTTAACCATTGTGTGCACTTATAGTGGCAACTGAAGAGGTTAGTTTGTTCTTTCAGTAGTCATTTTGGTTTATCTGTCTACAAAATAATAACTAGAGAATGGCTTACTCACTGACCTTCCAGTTTTCAGGCTTTGTCAAAGAGGACCCAAAAGAAAACTGGCAAACAGGCATACATACATACATTTTTCTCCCCGACCCTGCAGAGGCACTTGCTTGTATAATTATTTGTAAATGTTCTAGTGGAGTAGTAGTTGATTTTTGGTGGGGCATAGCTTTGGTTTTCTCTCTTTCCCCTTCTTAATTACTTACTTTGTTTTGAGTGGGACTTTATCTTTCTGATGTCTCCTTGCAGCTGAAATCAGACAGTTTGCAGGGCCTGTAAGACAAGGAAAATTGCTGTTGTTAAATTTCTGCCAGTATATGCTTGTTCATTTACTGGCCTTCATGTTGAACTGGCTTATGTTAAACTTGGTTCTTTGTTTTTGCTTATTCCTTATTGTGTTTGTGCAACTGACTTTTTTAATTTAAATTTTAGTAAGGCACAGACAGTAGACTTCTTATTTAGAAAATAAAACTTGGAAGCATGTTTGCCAGTCGCCTCTCAGATGTTAATATTAAGTCAGAATTTAATGCTGTACATTAATACTGTTATGATAGTTGTTTGCATCTTTAAATGGATATTTAAAACACATGTAACAAGTGTTGTGTTTCGAAACTTACGCTTTTGTCGTGTAAAAACGTTGGCTGAGGAGTCCTTGTACATGTTCATACAAATGATGGCATTATCTAGGAGTGGATTATCTTTTCCCCAGTTTCGTCCTCATGCCAGCTGTGTCATTGTATTGTAGTGAATACTTGTGATTATCTGTAGAGATAAATTTGTAACTTGGTGCCTGACCTAGAGCTGAGATCTCCATGCCCATCTTTCTTGGAATGTTGGTAATGGATTGTCAGCTGTCTTTATTATGAGGTTTCAAGGCTTTGGTATTAATGAAGAGCCTTTTTTTTTTTTTTTAATACAGAGACAGAAACTTTGGCTGCAGATCAATGAATAAACAAAGAGTTATTGTATTCAATAGCTCTAGGAGTTTGAGGGCAAGCCTACTTGAGAGCGTTGAGTTCATGTTGTTTTGTTATAGGGGCAAATGATGTAGCATTAGTTGTTGGGATGTGCTGTGGCTTATAGTCCGTTTAAATTGCAGCATTTGCTGTTGTCAGCCAGACCAATGCTGCTTTCAATCTTTTTTTGTTTAAACAAACAAAAAAGCACACTTTCACTTGAAGAGTAGTTACATCTCATGTGAATACTCTTTTCTTGTAGTGAATTGCTCTGTCTGCCTTGTGTAAGAGTTCTGCCATCACATCTGAATCCCACTGTGAACTTCTTAAAGTGTTTCCCACTCCTCCCTGCCTCAAGATTTCAGTGGTGGGGTTCTTTGTGGCATCTTTAAATGGATATTATATTTTGGGACTGTGACTGGTGGTGTTCATACTCATAAATGTCTTTCAGATAGAGATTTTGGTGTTAGAAGTGAAGCATTCATTAATAGCTTAATAGTGTATATATATAACGAATATGTAACATCAGTAATGTCCTAAAAGGAAGAGCTGATACAACTTGTTCAGGCTGCTGCTCAAGCTATTCTAGTGTGCACACTGCCTCAAATCCAAGCAGAGACAAGGTACCTGGGAAAACACTGGTTAAATGATGAGAGAAAACAGTAGTGTTTTGTTGGGTTTTTTTTCTCACTTTAGAAAATGTAAAATTGAATGTCAGGTACTTCAGGGTGAGGTGATTTATTTGTTTTGACTAGGAGGAGAGCAGAAGTGGTGATGATACTGAGTTTACAAGTGGGTGTAGAATATTAATTTTTCCACTTCTGCTTATGGCAGGAATGCCAAATTTTAAGTATTCTTTTACACAAGACATTGAAAGAAAGAACAGGAAACAGAAAGAGGTTCCCAGTTATTATCTGTGGGCAGTGTAGGCTTTTCTGTGTCCTACCTTAATGGTTAGGCTGTCTATCTAAAGACCAGGATTGAAACCTTGGCCCTATTGAAATCATTAGCAAACCTTCCATTGGTTGTTTTAATGTGCTCTCAAGGTGCATAATAGGCAAGAACTCTGATGAAATGCTCTGTTCTTACAAAGCCTGATAGTACGTGTGCAAATGAATCAGATACTGACACAAAATAGGCACTATAATAAAGGGGTTATAAATTATAATATTACTGTGGACTGAAGCAAGGAACAAGACTGAGGTATTTTGAGGAACTGCAGATCTATGCAAAGTTTAAATGAAATGTGGCAAGTTGCAGAGGAGGTGCAGAATCAGAAGTAAGAGGCAACATTCATTCAGGCTTGCCTGGCAGAATATGGCAGTAAAAAATAGCGTGAGCAAACACTAGCTAAATTGGTAAAGGGTAATGTGTATATTGGGAGTAAAATAGCACTAGAGAAAAATTGGACCCTTCTGTAAAGGAGGAGGGGAAAGGAAACAAATGGATATTGATGACTGCAATGGCACTAAAATAAAATTTTAAAAGTAAGTAAAACTTTGCAGTACGACATGTAATAAAATTAAGTAAAGGCATAGAAGATGTGAGAATACACACATCATCCATTCATGGTCATACCTGCCCCCACTGGGTTTTAGAAGCATGTGATAAAGTTACAGTGATGCTGTCATTTTCAGTAAATGCTAGAGAGCAGATGTGGAGTGGTTGGTGGTTGATCCCTACAACATGAAGAGGCTAATACTCATCATGCTTATCCTTGTCACCCAAAACTTGTCTTTGAAAACAGTTGGAGCTGATGTTAAAGAAAATATTTAAGTTTAATAAACGTTAAAGGAACCTTCAAATGAGATTATAATATGTATTTACCAACTAACAACTCCTAACTTTTCAAAATGTTGTGGGTGAAAGAAACTCTTATTATCTTGTTACAAAAATGAAGTTCAAAGAATGCTAATGCCAGAACCTGTGCATGCATTAAAGTTGGAAAAAGTTTCTAATTAACCACTGTATGGGACACAGTACTTGATGAGCGGCTGTGTATGGCTCCAGGTCTTTCTCACCGTGTGCTGTTCTGAAAACAAACTTGTTCTTTTGTTGGAGTTCTCAATGGTATTGATGGTGGTCATATTAAATTCTAAAATCTCTCTCTAGTGAAGAGATTTTTCCTTTTTTACAGATGGGAAACTGAGGCATTCATTGCTGTAGGAAGTTTGAGTGGCCTGGTCATGGTGGAAATAGGTGACAGAGCTTCTGGAACACCTTCAAAGCGGATCTCTCATCAAATTCAAAAGTAGTTGCAGTTGTAGATACACAGTATAACCTGCAATTTAAATCTCATTATTTCAAGTCAGGAAATGAGGGATGCATTAAATCTTGAAACTTCTTAGTGAAAAACTGCAGCAGATGCAGGGGTAGACTTCAGTTCCACCTGAGCAGCATACAGCTATCTTAATGGCAAAATGATCTTCTGCTGCGTTCACTACTCAGGGTAAGTGAAGCATTCAGTCTTCTGGCGCGCAACCGCTCCTTCTCTCCGTTGCTCTCTGCTCATCCCCTAGAGCAGGCCCATCCCCTGCCTGTGCGGACAAAAGCGTAACTATGTATTTAAAGACTGATACAGTTGTATCTGTGAAGAAGACTCATTTACTGTTGCAAGGGCAAACTTAATTCTAGCTGCTCTTAACTTCTGCAGTGGTAATACTTGTTAAACCAGGGGAAGAGGTAGCTGTTTGGTTTTGTTTTGCATTGCAGAAATATATTAACAGCTACTGAGTCTCTGGTAGATGTCTTCACCTTTAGCTGCGCTGCACAGATGGTTGGGATCTAATCTAAAGGGAATAAGGAATAACAGTGGTAAGTTGACACCCTCTATAGGGACTGACCAGGGCAGGGATGAGATGTACTTCCTCACTGGATGTCTTCTCCAACCATAAAGATGATCAGAGGACTCTACTGTTTTGTTCTCTCCCCAAGAGCTTGGAGAGAGGAGGGAACAGGCACCACTGACAGCTAGCGTGAGTCTCTCTGGGTTCTCCCAGTAATTTACCTAGAGATACTTACGGCTCTCTGTCTCACCCTCTCATATTCAGTATCTCCAGTCCTTGATCCTGATGCCTGACTTGCAGTGTGCACAGTAAATTTGGTGTATGCCTGTATCCAGTGACCACAGCCCTCTTGGTTTCAGAGTTGTGTGGGTCGCTTACAGCCCCTGGTGACTTGAGTTACAGCAGTGTCTCAGGTTCATTATCCTTCCACTTCTCTGAAGTGGACGGATGTCACCTGAGGGAAAGAGGAGCAGCTGACCTGGAGAGAACACGGAGAAGCCAGGAGACAGCAGGCTGGTGAGGAGAAGGGAAGGGAGGATAAAGTGGCAGTGAGGCTCAGTCTCCTAATAGACACAATAAAACCCCTCCACTGCTTGGAGGTCAGTAGTCCAGAGGACAGAGACTCTTCAGCTTGTATCCATGTCACCTCCTGACCTTGTTTCCTTCTCTTTCTTTCAACTCTTCATGCCTCACTTCTGTTTCTGATGCTTTTTTTAACCCATTGTCCCTATTCCTTTTTCTGTCAAATTTGAGGCTGCCTCTGTACACCTTGTAACTCCTCTCATGAAGTCTTGCTGTGCTGCTCTTCCTCCCCTCCTCCTCATGGCCTGGTGACATTTGGATACTCCCATGTCGCCTTCACAAACATCCAATGTCACCCTGGCAAATTAAAATTCTCTGCCCCTTTGGTATTCAAGAGGTATTTTGAAGTATTTTATGTAAGAACATAAATGATGTGTTTTTTTGTGACCTCATTCTAAGACATAGCTGAACTGTTTCTGCTGAATTTTCCAGAGAATTTCAGCCTCAGGCATACATATGGCCTGGAAAATTTCAGCCTAAATGCTTGAAGTTTGGCAAAGTTTATATGCACCTGAAAGTAGTCCTAATGATGGAAAGTGTCAGACTTTTAACTGTGTAGCTATCCGCATTGTTTATAATTATATTTAAGTACTTGATGTGCAATAGAAAATACTACACTCAAAATTAATTAAAATTGAACTTGAATAAATGTTGTTACTGAAGTTGAGACCTAGAAATAATACCCTGAAATGGAAGATGAACAGTGCTGTTTGGCTTCATGAGAATCTTGTGGAGGAAAGACAAGACTTGCTTTGAACACGGATTTATATTTGAGAAGATAAATATGACAGGCAATGCAGAGAATTAACATTAAAACACAGAAATAAACATAGGTAAAGTATATTGATCTATAGGAGGAAATTCAAGTTGTCCCCTGGGACCCTCTAAGAAGGCATATCTAGTCCATCTGCTAAACCTTTGTGTTTGTGTTGCTTTTAGTTAAAAGTGTGGTGAGAGTGCAGGATTGCCTAAAGAAAAAACAAAAAGAAAAATGAGAGTGTTGTTATGGGTCAGGTGGCCTGGAGTGGTTGGGGAACCATTGATTTTGAAAAGTATGAAATATAAATAGTAAATTACCCAGGGACATTTAGTGGTGGAAAAATAGAAACTTCTGATCTGGGCACAGAACAGCCAAATAATAAAAGGAAAATTGCTGAGTAATACTTGCCAAAATTAGAAATGAATGTGCAGTTTGCTATGGTGACAAAAAAGGGCAGTGCTCTTCTGAAGTGAATGGAAGTATTGTGTGAGGAGGATGTGGTTATCATTTTTCCTCTTCACATGTAGTGTATCCACTTTTGGAATATTTTATTTGACTTGAGTGACTTGCCTGGAAAATTGATGTTGATAAGGATGTGGAGAGAGAGTGAAAAAAGTGGGAAAGTTTGAGGTTTTTACTTGCAGGAGGGAAAGAGTGAGAACAACATGCAGTAGTTCATTAAGCAGCAGCTACTTTGGAGAGCATATACTTTGTGTGTAAAAAAAAAAAAAAGTTGCAGTATGTTGTTAGTACGAACAGCAATAATGAGAAGAAACAGGGATGGGAGGGGGGAAATGTAATTCATTGTCATAACTATTGTGTCAGAATCTAATAGCCAGAAAGGACTTGTAGGGGCTGTGTTGCATAGGGGGCTTTAAAATTAAACTAATCACCAGTACAGTGTAGGAAAACATGTACAAAATGTGCTACGGGAAGGAATCCTGCGCCTGGCAGGGGGTGTGGGCTGGCTGAGTGAATTAATAGATCTTTTTATTGGGAGGAGGAGGGGGTGTGGGATATGTCTCTTTCAGGAAGATGAGATTGTGATAGGTTTTTTAAAAGCTGCTCCCCTCCCCCCTTTCTTCCATGAATATAACTGGCACTCGGGATTAAAAACTTCGTATCATGTTAACAATACAGCACTGCACTTGACAAAGTACGATATTTTTTTCTGGTTCAGTTAGTTCTCAGTAATAAAACATGAGAGTAATACCACACAATGGTTGACACCTGTCCTGAAACTGTTACAGTGCTTGGTAAGTGCTGCCAAAACGTCTAAAAATAAAACTTCCCTCCCTTGGCTCCCCTCCCCCTCCATCAGTGGCTGCTGTTTGGATTTTCTGAGGTCTGTTAAGGAGGTGAATAAACTTCCATGTGGATTGTGGGTTATGACTTGCCTTTTGATCTGGAAGCTTACTAGTGCACATCATAGCAATATGAAAGTGCTGAAATACAGTGTTCTGTACGTGTTACACTTGGAAGCTTTCTTTTCTTTCCACTTCCCTTCGCCCCCCCCTTCCCCAAGGTAAGAGAACAGATACTTTCTCAAGGTTGAATGGGTTGTCCACTACTTCACTAGTTGTGTCTCTTTTGATACACACAATTTTCTTTATGTTTCAACATTAAAGTCAGTGATGCTAATCGGTTTACAACAGCGTACTTAATTATTTCTTAAGTTTATTGGGCATTTTTTCTGCTTTTCTTGTAGGTAAGAGAAAACCATAAGTTTTAATGCAAAATTATTAATAAGAATAATAATTATTATTGTATGCAGTGGAAGTCCCAAACTCACTGTTCAAAACCTCACCTAATTAATATAAGAACCAGAGTATGATACTTTGCCTATTTGTGTGTCAGGTCAATATTTGATGCATAGAGCATTGAGAAAACGTATGGAGAGTCTGCCTGCAGTGGGCGTAACTATTCTGACCTTTTTCCTTCCACACCTTAAAGTGTTTCTTTGCTTGTGTTTAACAACAGGGCAGCCCAATGGATCCGATGGTCATGAAGAGACCCCAGTTGTATGGCATGGGCAGTAACCCCCATTCTCAGGCACAGCAGAGCAGCCCCTACCCCGGACAGTCCTACGGCCCTCCTGGCCCCCAGCGCTATCCCGTGGGAATGCAGGGCCGGGCTGCAGCAGCCATGGGAGGAATGCAGTATCCACAGCAACAGGTTTGTGGAGGATTTTTCTCTGTTACTTTGTTTTCCCTCCTTTCCTCTTCCCTCCTGACGCTATGGTAATAGAGAGGGTGCAAGGAGAAGAAATCAGAAATAAGTATTTCTCCCACAGAAGGAGGGTGAAAGGCTGTTTTAAAAGTAAATCTGTTATGTTGACAGTGTGAATGTGTTCTGAAACCCCATAGTCAGAAAAGAGTTTAGTTTGTTGCTGGTACTTTTTGGAGAGAGGAGTTTCTCAAATGCAGTCAGTTTTCCTTTTTTCTAGTTGATATTGTTTAGCCTTGTATCTATTTTGTTTGTTTTTAAAATTCTCTTTCTCTCTGACTTAGATACCTTTAAATGTAAGACTGAAAGCTGGAGCTGACACCAGTGCAGCAAGACTGGTGTTGTCCAGTGTATATACAGAAGTGGTACATCTTTATATCAGCTGTTTGTTGTTGTGGTAGACTTTTTTGTGTCTTATTCCTCTTTCCCCCTTACAGAAAGAGCCTGTAGCTTTTCTTACTTTTTCCCCTTTATCAACAGTTTAAAGTCAGGATATTTATTTATTTTATATCAGAGGACAAAGATATGTAAGAATTTCCTTTTATCTACTTGGATTTCACTGTTGATGGTGACCTTTTCTGCCTTTTTTCTGCCTTTTTAAAGAAGGTCAATTTCTATGTTCATACCATGTACTAAGAAAGATACAGTACTTTTTTGGGGGAAAGGGGGTGTGGGTGTGAATAAACTCAGATTATCAAGAACTAATGTTTCACTAATTTTGTTTTTTAAATTAGGAATGTGAGTGTAGGCAGTGGGAGCTCTCTACTTTTTTGTGAGCACAACAGAGTAATAACTTGATCATTAATGGGAAAGAACATTCACTTCATGCAACTGACTAGTTGCAATTAGCTTTTTTTAATGTAATTTTTTGTTAAATATAGAGAAGATAAGAAAATCTTTCATTCCCTGGTAGATAGGTGTATGGCTAATTCTTGTTATCACCCAGGACAGGATATTAATCAGGCAGTTAATTAAATAACAGTATCCAATACAGTAGTTGAGTAAATAGTACCAACAGTCTTAATTTTTATTCTTTTCTATTGTTAAATAGATACTTATAAGGGAGAGGTTGTTTAGTTTAGAAATGTCAAACAATGTATTTGGTTGCTGCATTCAGACAGAGAAGTGTTTTGTCAGTCATAAAAGGAGGAGAAATTGAAAAAAGGAGGCTTTATTTTTCTCCATGTGGCTGTAGCCAAAATGAAGTTATTAAAACGTATTTTTAATTTTCAAATGAGTTCTTGTGTGCTGTGTGGAGAGGGGTGTTGAATTTTCACTGCATTTGCTAATTGCTTGATAATTGTAAATTACCCGTCAGCAGGCAGCGACCTGGCACAGTGATTGGCTGCTGGCCCTATCTGTCTTCTCACAGCATTAATGTAATTGGCTGAGCAGAAGCACAGTTCTGAGCACTAATGCTCTTTGGGGAAAAAGTGAGAGGATAATTATGACATTGAATTTTTATTGAACGGACATCACCATCTAGGCATGATTTTGTTTTGGACAGCCTCCAAAGCTTCGTGTGTTTGGTTTCTGAACCTCTAATGATCTGAATCCAGTTCTTTTTGTATTGCTCATATATTACCACCTTTCTACAAAGGATTAAAATGCAGGAATGCAGGTTTGTAAATTGAATTGCCAACTTACCAGCTGAGTGGTAAGTTGTCTTTGGCACGGGATGCCGCAGTTTGATTCCTGGCTGGATTTTTACTCCTGTGACATGAATATTAAATAAGGAGAGCCTAGCTACACTTGTTAAAATTGGCAGTGTAGCATGTACCTACTTCTATATATAATGTGTATAAAATAAATAAGATGGCTAGAAGTTTCAGAAGATGAATCTCGGCACTTTCTGGAAATTGGAGTCCTTTACAGTGTCACATTGAATTTTTCAAAAGCACAAGGCACTTCTGAAAAGTTGATGATTTAGAAAGTACTGGGCCTTAAACACGTGCAGTGCTCAGATTTAAGTGTTGTGCGAAGACCGCACTGGGTAGATGGATTACAAGAGTCGAAGTGCCACACTGTAGGAAGGGTGGGAAACATCAATGGGAGGGGTTGTTCTTATTTTAAGTTGTATTCTGCTGTTGCCCAAAGATAGCTGAGGGTGTCGGTTGTTTCCGCGGATGAAACGAGCAGACTTTTTGTTAAACTGTGAAGATCTTTGAAGAAGACCTTGAAATGTTAAGTCTGGCTCTTTGTCAGTGAGTGTTGTGGCTTGAGGTTAGAACTATGGGACTTGACAGAGTTTAACTTTCAGGCTCTGCTGCAGGATGCTGCAAATGAAGAAATAAAGATGAAAAAACAACACCCTAAATATCCAGCTAAAATTAATGGAAATGATAGAAATGAAGATGATTGCCTAGATATAGGTAGCTGGCCTGTGTCTTATTGCAGCCTGCTGTCCAGAGGTGAAAGAACTTGCTCCTGGGAAGGGAGATCTCTGGCATAAGCAGTGAAAGATTAAAGAAGCTGAAAAAGTGTTATCAGTTACAGTCATTCTGCATATCTGCAGCACAGGTGTCAAGCATCGCCTGATAACTTGATGCTTCATACCAAACCTGAAGTGCAAATAAACCTTCAAATTTTCTTAACATTATGCAAATCTCAGGATATTGAGCAAAGAATGGAAAGTATGGGGCATGTTCTGTGACATGGATGCAGAGGATGCTGTGAAGAGAGAAACCAGATCTCCTAAGCATTTGAGCTTGAAACCGATCTCTCATGAGTTACCCATGATGACCCCCTAGAACAAAACGCTAAGCCTTATATAAGGGTCAGAATTTGAAATGTCATCTCTCACTAATTACTCACTAATACAACTAAAGATAAAGGGGTTGAAATATATATGTAAGCATGTAGGAAAGAGGTAAAACTGTGAGGAAGGTAATGGTAACCTGAGGTTTTCTCGTTCTTCTCCAATGCTTGACAACAGAGATCCAGATTTATCATGTGAAGATGGGCGGTAGCTTGTGACAAAATGCTAAGCAATTTGAGGAATGTAGCAGCATTTTGTTGGATTTTAAGGGCATGCCCAGATAACTCAATGTGTCAAATATATCTAAAACATTTGGGCTGATTTGGGTAAAATTGTCATAATGAGTTAGGAGACTAAAAATCACATTATTCTGCATAATACACATTATTACCTATGTAAAAGGGGAAATGTAAGAAAGAAAGGTGTTAGTAAAAGAATTAGGTGCTTAATTTATAGGATTGCAGACATGACAGTTCATCTCTTTTGTCAGTAGGCATAAATATGAATGGTAAATGAATTACTCAAAAAGATATTTTTATATTGTTTGGAAACTTTTGAGGTTTTGTCTCTTCCCCATCATCTTTCAGTGGGAGGGGAGGAGGTAGGGAAAGCTGAGAGCAAGATGACCTGTGCCTACGTTGTCAGTTTTCAGCATGATTGAAGCACAAGTTGCAGCAAGGCCAGTGATTGCATCCCAAGGTTTTTAAATGCTGGTCTTGCATGTAAAACTTAATACTGCTATCTCATCATCTCACGTACTCTGTCTCCTGGTTTGCATGGGATGAATGTAATTTTAGGATTATTAATATTCCTTATCCAGGACTTCACAGAGATTGCAGTGTGTATGTAAAAACAAAGCAGAAAAACACTTTCGGGTTTAATTTTCAGTTTCTAATCTCTTAGATGTTTCTTGGAATTATGAAGGGGTGATGTCAAAATTGAAAATCCTAATAAGCAGGAATACTTAGCACCTGCAGACTTCAGGCTTGATTTTGCAGTACATTTCACTATAGTGTGAGTAATAAGAAGTGATTATAGAGACAATAATTAGTTTTTCATTTAACTTTTTCCTTTCCCATCAACCCTCCTGCTTTTGGGCCTCCGTCAAGCAAACGGTGATGCCCTATTTAGTTTCTGACTTCAGTTCAGTTGTCCTGCCAGAGTGTTTTTATGCATGATAGGAAAACTTTCTACTGCTTTGTAAAAACATTTTCACTAAAACTAGAAACATTTCAGAGTACCAATTAAAAGTGTTCTGTTTTGGTTTTTTCTGCTTTTGTCTAATGGTGTTGCTTTTTCATGTTAATAGTCTGTAATAGTTTGTTTTGTGGTGAATTTCATTTAGCTTGAAAATCACCTCCTTGAAATACCCATGTATAGGTTTTGAAAGTTTTCAGTAAAGTCTGAAGGCTTGAATTTATGAATGTTTGAAAGAATTGAATGCTGTGATGTGCCTGTTTAATCATATGATCATTGCCTAATTGATTTTTTTAGCATGCATTAAAATTCCTTGTGTACTTGATGGACTGGAACAACAACTTACTGTGTAAATAGAATTGTGTTGCTATAATGCATAGTAAATTCTTTATGAAAGATAGTTGTGTGGATATGTAAAATAGCCATTCCTAATAGCTGTTCAGAATGGACGGTTTCAGCACTGATCATGCAGTTGTCTTAGTGCCTTGAGCCTGCTTGCAGTAAGTCAGTTATGAGGCTTGAGCCTCCATCTAGTCTTTCTCTTTTTTTATTACTATATAAATACTGTAAGATGAAAGGCTGATAATCACTTGTCCCTTTAACATTATTTATATATATATTCTTGTTTTGCAGAATTCAAAAATAAGCCTTGTCAGTGTCCTCATAGTTTTAAAAGTGAAACTGTAAATATTCAGAGAAACACTCTTTTCCCCCTTTGCCCCCCCTTCTTTTTTTTTTTTTTTATGTATAGGTTATTTTGAGGATTAAGGAAAATATGCTGCTTTTTTTTGTCTTATACGACAGGTTTCAACTCGGAGTAACTTTTTGATAAAGTGACAGTTATAAAACCTCTGGGAATGTGCAGCAAGGATTTTTTTTTTTTGTAATGGAAACTGCAAGTCAACCAGAACTATAGCAGAATCAATGTGATTACCTCATTTAGGAAAGGGTTTACAGTGCTCGTGTTGGGTAATGTCCCGGATTGGAAACATCGAATGTAGGCCAAGGAAATCAATTGGCTGTTGGTTTGGCAGGTAGAGTTTCAAAGCGAGCAAACACAAATGTGTGTTTACTACTGGTTGGTTGGCTGGTTGTGTGTGTCACTTTCTGAAATAATTTTAATTCTAGGATACTGATGTATGCCAAAAAGTGAGGCTTACAGTCGTGTTTTGCTCTGAACCATTAACTTAAAATGTGCATACAGTGAATGCTTGTCAAGTGGTATGTCTGTGGATTTTTGTGCTCCTAAGCAGCTTGTAGCATTGTTGATGTTAGTATTGGTTAAGGGAGCAGACACAGAAAATAAGCATCGTTTTCATTTCTTAGCCTATTTCTTTTGCAAGAACAGAGAATCGGTCAATATGATTGAGTCTCAAAAACAACCAGCGGAGGACAAAACTTTGAGATGTGTTGCTTTTTCTTAAAGATTGATAGACTCATTTCACGCACACACGTAAAAAAGGGTCAGCATGTGCTTCAGAAGTGTGTTTTCCCAGGGTTTTTTTTTTTTTGTTTGGTTTAACTTGTTTTTTTGGGAGGGGTTTGTTTTTATTTTGGGTTTCAGTTAGTAGTATTTTGGTGGGGTTTGTTTGGTTGTTGGGGTTTTTTTTTGTTTCTTTTCTTATTTTGGGGTTGGTTTTTTTTTTTTTTGTTTTGGTTTTTTTTGGGTGTGTTTTATTTTGGGGCTTTTGTTTTGCTTTGCTTTTTTCCTCTGGGCATTTATTTGGAGCTCTCCCTTGTAGATTGTGGACTTACAATTCCTGGAAAGCAGAAAGTTTGAAACTCTTAATGATGAATATTTTTCTGACTAGTTCTTCTATTAAAACCATGTAAATACTTTGAATTAAAATAATTCCTCAGTAAAATATTATTTGAATGACATACCTGCTATCCTGTTGAATTGCTGTAAACTCATGGGGGGTGAGGAGGAACCAATCAAATAAGTAGAAGAACTTCCTGGAGAGTGTGAAGTTTGAATCCTTCCTTTTATGAATCAGAAAAGGGACGAGAAGTCACAGCTGTTTGTCTTCCTTGTAAAGTCATCTTTAAGAATGGATCTTTTGATGATCAAGTGTTAATAATTTCAAAGAAAAGTTGCTGCTCTTTGTCCTGTAAAGAAATGGGATTTTTAAATTTCAGATTTGGGAAAATGCTAAATAATGTTCATGTGCAGACTGCAGGAAAATGTTTAGTGTGGTTCTTTCTTTGGCTATACTAAGCTTCATTGACTAAATTGAAAAAAAGGCTGCTACTTTAGTTCATGCCAGGATAAGGCTTTATGTTGTATTGTCTCCTTTAGAATTATCCTTTCTGTTGAGTGTAATTCACTCTATAGAGGGAGGTGTGCAAAGATTACAGATAATGACGGAATCAAATTTGACATAAGTTTGAGGTCTTTATTGTAGTTGAGCTCTTCATCTTAATGCTGGTCATCTGAGATTGTTTACTGAAGAAAATCCCTAAAGTAGCAGAACTGCATTATTATGGAAAATAGAAACATTTCAGTAGCTTATATCATTTCTTTGAAACTGTGGAAAAAATATAGGTTGAAAAAGAAGAACAGATCCTTCAGCTGGTGAGAGAAAGCTTGGAAATGAGACATTTGTATCTGTTGAATTACTATGTACTGACATTCAGTAAATGCTAATTTTTACATCCATCCTGGAGTAAATGGCAATCTAGATTTGTGTAGAAACTGTGTAAGAATCATCAATGTACTATGCCGAATAAAATGTATTTTTGATACTGCTAAATGATTGTACTTCAGTTAGAATATTTAATAGCTGTAATCACATTTGTTACTCTGCTTGGAAGTGGGGACATGAGAGAGGAAAACATGCAAACCACCCTGTGTGTTCGTGTTCTGAAAAAGGTTGCTGTTAAGGAAGCAGCAGTTATTTTGTTGTTAAGAACTTGGTTTGCTAGCAGTATTAACTGTCATTCTACATCAGAGTTTAGGCAGGAAATAGATTTTGGTGATCAGAAGTGGAGAACAGAGGGCTGTTTGCTGCTTTGCTGGGAAGATACAAAATCATTTACTTATGAACAGCTCATTTTACATGGCAGTAAGAGACTTGAGTTTATTTACATTTGAAGTAGAATAAGCATCTTGTTTTGAGAAAAGACTACTGTATTACTCTATTCAGCAGCTGCCATATAATGACTGTGCCAGGAGGGTTTTAAAGTGTAGGTAAGGAATAATTAGCTGTTACTCCTAATATTATAGTCATAGTAGTTTTCTGTTAATAATATTCATCAAAGAATAACTGACACTTGAAACTACTGACATGACATCCAGACCCATCATGTGCATGCACAGTAAGATTTTTGTAATCATACTTTCTGCAATGCTCCCATGAGGCAACTCAGCATTTTTTTAAATTAATTTTTTTAAGTCTTGGTATGAAGATACTATCAATTGTCCATAAATTTGAATTTACTTAGAGGAAGCAAGGAGGCAATGGAGTTTGCTTTTTTAAAACTTGGGAGTGTGTTTCCTGTACCTGAAAATAGGGCTGAAGATAAGAGGTGAAACCTGTCTGAAATCAGGGGGAAATTTGCTGTGACTTCAGTGGAGCTAGGTTTCACTTGGAGGTCGTGGTGTTGTGGTGGGTGACACGTATTTAGTTGACAGCAGCATAGGCAGAATCAGCTTTTGAAGTCAACTGAAGAGAACTTCAGAACGAGACAGGTTAGTACCTTTCACTTCGGTGAGCTTGGGACAGGTAGCTTTCTTCTTGGAACAATAGACCATTCAAGAAATATCTGATATCAGTATCTCAAGATTGGACTCCTATTGCTACCAGCAGCTTTTTTTTCTTTCCGTCTGTCTTTCCGTCTGTCTTTCCGTCTGTCTTTCCGTCTGTCTTTCCGTCTGTCTTTCCGTCTGTCTTTCCGTCTGTCTTTCCGTCTGTCTTTCCGTCTGTCTTTCCGTCTGTCTTT
>WYDI02011691.1:0-13177 GCA_009867235.2 Psittacus erithacus
GGCATTCCTTCCCTCCAGCGTATCAACTGAACCACACAGCTTGGTGTCATTGGCAAACTTGCTGAGGGCGCACTCAACCGCACTGTTCATGTCACCGACAAAGATGTTAAACAAGACTTTTCCCCTGATGATTTTGAGAAGGGACAGGAGGAATAGGATAGGGAGAGAAAAATATGATGAATCATTTTTTTTCATTAGGGAAAAAAGAAACTAAAAAAAAAAAAAAAAAAAGCCTTGATAGAGAAGCATAGATCAATTGAAATAGTTTGTAGCATCAGAATCTCAGGGCGGAAGTTTCATTATCCCTGTCTGCAGTTCCTGACAGCATCAGTTCAGTGACTCTGAAGCACAGTCAGTGACTCTGAGGCATAATATGATAGCTGTGAGGGGCTATCTTCCCTCTTAGTGTTTCTTGGAAAGCATGGTCCAGTTTGGAGGTCCAGACTGTAGAACAAAATGGGACTGTGACTCATTTCCCTGTAATGGGCTTCAGCAGCTGTAAAACCTTCACAGGTTAATATATATTGTTCGGGGTTTTCTTTGCCGACGTAATAATTCTGGAGATTTGACTGAAAGAAAGCTTCCATGAGAAAAGTTCTACTTTTTCCCCCATAGTCATGTCTCAGGTTCTTGTTTTTATTTGGATGCATCTGTACTATTTCTGGGATTCAGATGTTCTGTTTTTTTATGACCTTATCTTCCTCGTGACCACTGACATGGATCCTGCCCATCTCACCTAGCAGCTCTCATCTGCATTAGGTATTTGTCCTTACAGTAACATCCATGAAGAAAAAGCACAGTGTGAAAATGAAGAAAAACACTGACAAAACACTGAAGCAGTATTTCACACACCTATTAGATCACAAAAGACAACTGAATTTCCAGAGGGAACAGCAGCCATCTAACTAATTGCTTTAAGGAAAATAATCGCTATCAAGGTCAATCTAAAAACACAGTGAGGCAGGGCATATTTTATTACATGGAACCTCTCAGTGTTTTAAGTTGATTATGTTATTAGTTCCATGTAAGTGTATTAACTAAAAAGGCACAATTAGCTGGATAAATTTCAGAAGTGATGTGAAGGCTGGTGTCAGCAGTTTGAATCCAGATACCAGGTTTTGCCTATGAAGGCAAGAAATCAAAACTTAAGGTGGAACTAGTCAGAAAAGACACCTGAAAAACCTATCATAGGAAAAGAACACTTGTGGAATTTCACTTGTCCAAACAGAGGAAAAGGCTCTTTGGTCAAATGACATAAAAAAAAAAGAAAAAAAAAGAAAAAAACCCACAGTTAACAGAGTCTTTTGAACATCAGTTTAATTTTGGAGGATTAATCTGGAGAGCATAGCTCTAAACAAAATTTCCAGTGGTAGAGAGCAGCACTGTTGTGAGGCCTTGTCTCAAAAATCTTTGTACATTGACAATTTATGTGCGCATTTGAAAATAACCCAACACAAAACCACAAAACCAAACAATGCAACATTTATTTTGATACTTTAAATATAAAGAAAGTTGGTTCTGCTTCAGATTATATTTGAGGGCTTCAAAGGTAAGACTGAAATTCCATTAGAAGACTATTAAAAGCTTTGGAACACTTTAAAGACAAACATTTCTTCAACAAATAACAGCATGCTGCTGTGAACCCAGATATTCCTTCTTTCTTTTCCCCTCTGCCTCTCCTTGGACCTTTGGGCATTCACCTGGTCTTTATGTTGCTCTTAGAATTTGAGCTAATCTTCTGATCTTAAATGTCATCACTGCAGAAAGAAAAAGGCTGAGAACATTACAAACTAGAGAGACTACATCTGTCTGGACACCAAAAAGCAAGTACTGACTGTGCATGATGACAGAAAAAGTAAAAAGTTTTTTCAGTGATGCAGAGGAAGAAAAGCTAAACATATGCAGGAATTGCATGTATGTATAGCTAATCATATCCATGTGCTTTTATAGGGTGAAAGGGTCTTCTGATATGAAAAAGGCCTTGATGGTATGTTTGACTTCCTATTGGCAAGGTTTCAGGACTGCTGAATGCAGTCCTTAATGCCGTTGTTAGAGGACATGTTCCCCTCCAAGCCTGCACTGTAGAGTTTGCAGATGGGAAAGCAGGGAAGAATGAAGTGACAAGCAGGGAAGAATGAAGTGACATGCAGGGAAGAATGAAGTGACCTGGTAAGAAGATACTCTCCCTGAACATAAGAGATGTAACTAAGGATAGGAGGTAGACTAAGGGAAAGTATCCAAGGAGAGGATGAGAAGCCTGGGGAACAAGCTGGTGGCCCTGGGTCAGCAAAGGTGGGCGTGGCTCTGTCCCTCCAGTCTAACAGTGTTTCCAGCAAGGATGTGAGCAAACCTAGCCTGAATGCTTCCTAATGGCCAGGACCCAGTGTAAGATTTTGCTGCGAAAGGCTTTCTCCCCACTTTCTGGAGAGGTGAGAGGAAATGTCAGAAGAGTTTCTCTGCCTCTTTGAGTTAAATGTCATGGTGCTGAAAGTGAACCAGACAGTTCTGTAGCTCTTTCACAATGGCAGAAATCACAAGTATCTGCCCCTCTGATCTCTTCCTGTCCCATGTCTTATGGATGAGTCGGTTTTGTCATTTCAATGCAGAAAGCATGAAATCTGTGCTACCTATTTTAGTACCCTGATTGTGTCCTGTTTGGACTTAGATTTTCATTCCAGTTTTCCTGTTTGCAGGAAAAAATACAAGCAATAATGTAGGACAACTTCTCTTACCAAGTTTAGGGTTATGTTGTAAGAAATGATCGGTTGGACCTTGGCTATGCAATATATGGGACAAATGTTTTTAAAGGTAGAGATGTTTTGGTTTCTTTTGAAGTTGATTGCCTTTGTCTAGGAACAAGTATTTTGACAGAGAATGATCCTGAGTCGATTTTGCATCCATCAGATATGTAATGTTGACATTTATGTTTGCCTATGGGAAACCTATGAAGGCCTGGGACTACATTGCAGAGAGGTGAATGAAAAGCAAAGCAAAGTTGTAGAAACAGAACAATATGCACCAACCATACTACTGTGTTACTGCCCAAAGGAAAACTATGTGCGTATATCAAACTATGCATTTAAAAAGTTGTAAAAGTAGCTTACATTATCGTGCTTTGGCCTCTGAGGAGGCACGGAAAAAAATTGTTTGAATTTCCCTGTCATACAGGCTATGAAATATTGGGTGGGAAGGAGTCACCGGTAGTCATGGGTTTACCCTTAAAAGATGATTCTGCAAGCTCTCAGTGTTTCATGAAATCCCGTAGAAATCACTGTGATCACTGCCATGAGACTTTATTTACAGAACTATACACTTCACACAGGAAATTCTTTATAGTTTGTATATTTATTGAAACTGCTGTGATGTATATAAATTGGACTAAAAGCACACCAGTCACTGTTATAAATAGAACATATCAAGCTATTTATTATGGATTACATTTATTATAAAATTTGCTTTCATACTGAATAATGAACTACTAAAATTGCAGGAGTGAAACAATTTCATGCCACTTCCTCACCCAATGATCTCTTCTATAGCTTATTTTAAGGTTAGTTATTAAACTCTAAGCAAACACTTGACTGTTACTTTTGGAATATGAGACAGCAGGCTGTAAGGAGTTATAGCTGTGAGCAAAGGTTCTCTGAACTGGCCTCTAACTGTTTTTCAAGCTTACCAAGACATACATCAGTAGGCACATTGTCAAATGTCCTCTTCTAACTCAGCTGGAAGTGAGAGTGAGACTGACATTTTGAAAACAGCCCATTGTTGCAAAAAGGAAGGAAGGTAAGGTGCTGCTCTGGGGCACTATTTTAGGCTCAAGTCAGTAGATAGAAATAGCCAGCTCTATAGTACAATTCACCAAGTCTAATTAGTTGTCTAAATTCTACCAGTTACTCTCAGAAATGTTTATTTGCTTCACTGATTATAAAGGGATGACAGACACCTAGATTATCCTGATGTGGGTAGATCCTCCCTACACATGGTTCAGGAAACCAATGTTCTCTTTGCTGTTGATCACAATAATCTAGTATACAACAGCACAGACAAAAGTGGGTTCATAGCAGCTTCAATTACCAGCATTTTATAGCTGCTGGGAGATCCTGGTCCCTTTGGTAATTATTTATTAGTAATAGCAGTATTGATATTGTTATTATTTCTTTTAATCCTAGCAGGAAAGCTTCTAAAAGAGGAATATTTCTTTCTTTGTCTTTTCGTAGGCTCACTAAGTTAGGCTCTTGAGTCATGTATAGCTAAATTAGAAGGTTGGGGCTCTGCTGGCACCAGAGCAAATCTGAATCTCCAAATGTGGGAAGCAGCAGGCTAGAAGATGTGATGAGATGGATGCTAATGGGATCTCAGCCTTTTCTTAATCTGCAACAGAAAGTTAAAAGTTTGGGAAGCAACTGTCATCGTTCACTTGTAAAGCACTACAAGATGTCTGCTCCTCTCAGGCCTTGGAGAGGTGCTTATCTTGTACACCTAAGGTTTTGACATGAGGTTTGTGAGTCAGGAATTGTAGTCAGTCCTGCACTACAGAGTGTGCTAACGAATCAGAAATGTCATGCTAGTTTATATAAGCTCTACCATTGAAACAATAGCAGTAACATGCTATTTAGCCATGAAATAGAAATAATTTTGTCTGCCTAATCAAAACCTGACAAGTTCAAGAACCTGTTCCTTTTCAGTCCTGATATTGTATTGAGGGCTTTTAGTGTAGATTTCTTTTAGCAGGTAACACAGCAGGAGCATCTCAAAATATTCCATGCAACAGTGAGTATATTAAGGAAATAAATGGCATGATCAAGTGGCTTCTGTATTTTTTTCTTGCTCATGGCTTTTCTGGCTCAGCTTACAAAGCAAATGTTATTGATATTGTTTGTGCATTACCATTCCTGCACAGGCCATTTTCTCTAATTATTTAAGATTTCATAGCAGTTAATCTAACAGTTTTTACCTCAGTGGCATTCCATTAAGATGTGTGTATGTAGTATCTGCATAACGATTAAAAGATTGGGCATGCATATGTGAGAGATGATGAGTTGCTACTCTGTGGTAATGATACATGCTGTTCTTTTATCCTTAGCCACACAGCCTGACATGCTGCCTTTACAGAACAGTCTTGTCTTTGTCAAGCAAGAGGTGACCCAGAACCTCTTTTTTTAACCATTTGTTCTTTGCTGAAGCCATGTGAGGTGCTCCGGTGTCCTATTCTGTCTCTCCTTACAATGCTCTGAACTCCTCCCACATCTTTAGGCTACAAAAAGAAGCACATGGCGCTACATGGTGTACATTTGTCTACCAGATATGGCCATATTTCTTAGGTGTTCTTCCTTCTTATGCCTCTGATGTTTCTGTTTGCTTTTCTGCAGTATTAGAAGAGAGAGACCTACAGGGTTCTAAGCTGCAAGAATATTTAGTCTATACACATACTTACTATAACTTAAATTTACAGAACTGTTTCTTCCGGGAATAATTAGATCCTCCACACATTGGAGAAGCTTTTTGCAGATCCTAGCAATCAGAACTAGATCTATTCAATTAATCCCCAAAGAAAACATCTGATATTTCTTCTATATTATCACTTGCACAGCCAAAAAGAACTTCATAGTTCTATAATACCTTCATGTGTCAATATGTGTGATGGAAGGTGGTTTTTTTTCCCTTTGTCTAATTGAATGTCAGCACTATTAAGAACTGATGGCAACAGCTGTCAGAAAAAACATTTGTAGAACACAATAGCAAGTTTTACCAAGCCTGCAAAATCAGAAGCTATGCTACGTAACTGGGCTTTTGAAAAAGCGTATCAGCAGTGATATAAAATCCATATCAGGGTTATGGCAGGTAGGAGGCCTGTCTGGTGGACAGTGATTGTAGGAAATGATATAGCAATGGTCCAATTAAAAAATGCAAACTTTACAACTTGGTCCTTGCGCTGCATAGCCGCATACAAGCTTTGCACCCCTGGAACAGCCTGAGTATTAGTAATATGGAAAATCTGACTCATGACTGCCTGAGGTCCCAAAGCAAATTTTGGAATGAAACCTGTATTTATTTAAGGATATATTTCTTGGCAGCATTAGAGGTACATTACCACAAATTCTCTGGTTTCAAGATACTTTCCACAGTAACAATAAAAAGCTTTAGGTCAGAGATCATACAGAACTTATTTTAAGGAAAAGCAAATTAAGTTCCATTTTAAAATTAATACCTATTAAATATTCAGAGTTATATTTCTAGAATAAGATAGAAAAGCCCTTGCTAGGAAACTTTTATTAGTTTAGAAAACTTGTAACAATTTATTCTTAGATCACACATCTGTAAGCAGCACAGATTGTGCTTGCAATATGGGAGACTGTGTTGTGCAAAGCAGCAGCCTGGAAAAAGACTTGGCTGATTAAGCAGCAGTCAGTGTGATGTTATGGCTGAGGGGGGTAACATGCATAGGGAAAGTATGACTGAAGGGGAGTACAGGTCTGGTATTGCTCCTCTGTAGGGAAGCAATGAGGCATGGGCAGCCAGGGTCCATTTTTTGGCCAAGAATTCCAAGGAGATGCACTCTGTTAAGGAGTCCATGAATTACATGGAGTGTAATTCCAGTGAGGATTGGATTTTTTTATTTATTTTCAGTAAGAACCATAATAAACTCACCTAGATTAGCCTATACAAGAGAAGTTTTAAGCACGACTTCGTAACAGACTTTAAGAATTCCTATTGAGGGGAAGTCAGATCAGTTCAGAGTGAGAATATTCAATCCATTCTTAGCAGTGAGGATATGAGAATATTGGAAATCAGATGGGGTAATGGAAGGGTATCTTTGGAAAATCCTGAGATCTGTATTATTGCTGGACTGTCAAAAAAGTCTTTTCTGGCATTGCAGTATGAGAACATAGCCTCCTCCCCCCACTTCAGCCCATTTCTATTAACAGTTTTGCTGTCACTCTTTCTAAAGAAAATTTCTTTGGTTTCTGTTTCTCATATCCAGTAGCACTGAGTTGAAATTGAGTCATAGTTAAATTTAGACACTGGTACTTTCTGCTTTTTGGATATTGGGACTTCCATCTTGTTTTCACAAAAGGCTTACCAATGTAAAGGTATTTAGGAATAAAATCCCCATGTAACATATTCCATGCTGAATGAGCATGTTTGCACATGGGCTAACACATGAAAAAAATCTTTTTGTCATAAAAATCATGAAGTTTTAAAGGATTTTTTTTTTCTTATTTGCTCCTTAAATTTTAAGTCTTTTGGACTAATTGTATTTGCAACCATATAAACCTTAGAATTTGTTCTTAATAAAGTACAGCATAAAAGAATGGGGAATTTAAGAAAAACTTAAGGTCAAGTCAAGGCTCTCTATTTTCCAGAGAATCAGTACTTTCTGTTCTGTTTCTCTTATGAAGTACAATGCAATCTTCAGCACCTTATTGTAGCCTGTGTAATCGCTTAGAGATGGACAGGTAAGGTGTTTTGGTTCCAATGGCATTGTAAAAAAAAAAAAAAACAAAAGGAGCTTCTGGCATTCACAGAAACAGGATTTCTATAGAAGATTTTTACATGAAAAGGTAATACAGCCCTTCTGTCCTCAATCATCAGCCTTCTCTTCAGCTTAATAGTACTTAGCAATCACATAATGCTTTGCATCACCCAAGCACTCTGAAAAAATTAAGTATCTTATCTAGTAGTTCAGCATGTAACTACCTGCTAAGCAGGGAGTGTTGAGCAGTCATAAGAACAAGTGTTTCCAAGTTTAAAAAAAAAAAAAAAAGAGGGAAAGAAAAAGAAAAACTAGATGCTTAAAGTTGCGCCCACACTTTTAGAGGTCTCCTATTTTTTCCTCTTTTACAGTGATGAGATATCATGTTGATAAATGCCTTGGTACCTCGGAAGAAAAATAGACCATCAGTATGCGGTATTTTAGAGCGAGCTCCTAAGAATATCACATCTGAAAAAGCAACAATAGCTTTTATTTAGCTATTAAAAGGGCAATAGTTTTTATTGTTATTTCTCTTCTGCTTGTCTGAGTCATTTGGTGACTTCTGCTACCTCTATCTAAAGTAATGTCGACAAATAAGGTCAATAGAAGCAACAGTTGATGTTTAGGGCCTAACATCTGTAATACGCACATTTCAGAGATTTTATATTAGGACTTAACTGGTCCCATGACCCGAGTGCCCTTTACAGCTGGAGTGTGTTAAGTACACTCCCAGGAGTACATCTTGAGTTTAGTTTCATCCAGAAGGAATTCAGGCCATGCACTCTGAGACCACTCTGTGGTACAAATCAAAGCACAGCAACTACAGATAACAGAAAATTAGCTTCAAAATCTCACTCTTCCTCTAAACTGAAACACTAACGTAGCACCTCTCTGGAACTTGGGTGGAAGGTACTGTCTCTAAGTCAACAGAAGATCTTGTAGTGGCACACACTGAGAAGCCTGTATATCATTTTGAAGCACTGGTTGGCTTGTTTTCAGTGGAAAAGAATATTCATCTTTCATTACAATTTGTAAGCGGCAGCCAGAAATAGAGATGGGAGAGCTGAAGCGAAAGACATTGATTTAATACAGTGTTTAAGCATGTACAGTTCCTAGCCTTCACATTATTTAATTCTTTGCTGAATCTGAGCCCCTGAAAGTTCATGTTTGAAAAGACTGGAGTATCTACAGTAATATTTTCCTGTGGTAGCCCTCAAATATTGATTCCTACTGTGAATTTCACCATATGTCGCCATATGGATACCAACATGGAGCCTGCTAGACCAGTGTGCTGTCTGCAGTAGTGTTAAGCTTTCCACCGAGTAAGGCAGAGGCACTTACTGCAGTAGACGGCTAACAGTTTGCCCCCAGCATGAGGTCTCTAGTCCTAATTTAAGTGAGAAAGAGATTCAGTCTTAAACTAAAACATGATTAACGCCTATTCCAGAGTGCTAACAACAGCAGCTCTAACTTTGTGTACAAGCCAGATTTCAGGGTGGGTTTAAGGCCCCATCTCTAGCAGGAGTCACCAAAGGTCATTGGAACCTTAGGCATCCATCTAGATAAGAGTTGTTGGTCAGTGATACATCTTGAGAATTCTCCAAACATAGTCAGAAATGTGCATTTGAGGGACAACCTGTGAAAAGAATGTATAATTACTGACAATAAATATAGGCAGCCACCATAAAAAGAGAAGAGTAATTGAATGTTATTATATGATAAAGTTCCCTTGAATTATAGAAGGCTGGAAATCTAACAAGCTGTTCCTTTCTCATTGTTTTGTTTAAAAGCTGGTAAATATCCTGAGGCAGGGGGCTTCCATCCTTTCCAAATTTTTAGATTTGTTCACAGTTTATAAGCCTGTAGCTTTGCATGGTCTCATCCATACAAATGTTCAATCCCTTTTTGAGTCATGCTGAGCTCCTGGCTGTGTTGCTGCCTCATGAGGAGATGTTCTATAGGCCAAGCAGGAAAAACACATTTCCTTTTACTGGTTTTACATCTGCTGCTTTCTGTTTCCCCAGATGTCCCCCTGTTATGACAAAGTAATGGAGAAAGTACACGAGTGTTCAATTTACCACCTGACTGCTCCTCATTAGTTTGCATGTCTCTATTTTGCACCTTCTTATTTATCTTCTCTTTATATTACAGTGAAGCAGTCACATTTATTTTTCTTTTTTTTTAATTTTTTTTAATTTTTTTCTGTTCCTGAAAGCCATTTCTTCTGAACAGCCTTTTCTCTGTTGTGTCATTTTTGCTGCAGGACAACCAGAACTCAGAACATGACTTCAGGTGAGGGACTTGCCTTCACTCAATCTGTCATACTTACAGGTCACCACAGAAACTCCTAATCTCAGCTTTGATCTCCTGGCTCAAGCAACCTTCATCTTCCTCTCAGAATGTTCTGTCAGTATTATCACTGACTTTAGTATCTTTGTCTCTTCACACAGCTCCGGACCTATAGTTGTCTTCCTCCGCCATGCCCTCTTCATCTGCTCCCTTGTTTCCCTGATGGCTTTAACTAATCTCCTTGGTGTTCTCTGACCATTTCATGTCTGACACATTTTATCAGAAAAGATGAAGAGCCAGAGATGTTAGCCCATCTCCCCATTACTATACATATATACTGCTACCTTCATCAACTGCTAGAATCACTCCACCGCTTTTAGTCCCAGTTTGCATATCTAATATTTACTATTCCTCCCCCTTCTAATATTCTCCCCTAGAACTCTTAGTAGTAGCTTCTTTCCTAGCCAAGTCAAAGTCACTGCTCCTTTTCACACTTGAATACCTTTCTGCTTGTTTCTTTTTCCCCATCTTGCTTTTGCTGCTTTGTATTCAGAAAACCTGCTTTTTCCTTTGTATTCAGAAAACCTGCTTTTTCCTTTGTATAACCTGGGTGCCTGAAAGACAGCCACAGACAGAAGATACCTCTCAAGCTCAATGCCTATCCCTTTCTGGTACTCTTTAAGCTCAGCTGCTCTGTGCTTATGACACTGACATCCCTTGTGCCTTATGGCTGATGAGAGAGAGGAATGAACTTGACTGTGTGGGGAAAGGATATAGGGTTCAGAAAGCATTAGGAGCTGAAAAAGACTCAAGAATATGTCTTTTAGTGTGTGTGAAAAACAATTTTCAACAGCTCTTTTTGGCTAAATTTTCATCGGGATGTAAGCTCTTGCTCCACAAAATACCTTTACTGCAAGTCAAAGAAAATGTCACCATGATTTTTTAACACAGATCAAATAATGTATTGTTTCCCCCAGTTTCAGCCTAGGTGCAGGCAGAACTGTTTCTGAAAGAGAGAACAGGTCAAGATCTCTTATTAATAATAAAAAGAGGGACATACAGTGAAAGATATCAGCCAACCTGGATAGAGGATAATGTAAAGCACAGCCACAGTATGAAAACTGCAATTCAGAAGTTGAAGTGGAAAAAAATTTACAAACCCAAGTAAAATGCTTTTGCATTCCCAGAGAAACATTGACTGCAATTACTCAGCTTCAATGACATTATTCAGTTACTCTCCATGAAACACTTTAACATCACTTGAATTAAACTGAGAGATTTAAAGACTGCCTTTTGATACTTGTTTGTTAAAATCAATATGTTCCCTAGGCAAGTTTAGATTCTGAAGGAGCCAGCTCTTCCAGTTGCAAAAAAAATCCATTAAAACCAGAACAAAATTACGACCACTTATTCTTCATTTTTTGCCACGATAAAAGTTGATAACAACACCAACTCCTTGTTTCAAACTTTGTGGTACTGTCCAAATTGGTCATAAGCATTGTGCAACAATAGGCTGTTTAAAAAGCTTCAGTTTTTATATAATGAATAATATAGAGAGTTCCCCTTTGGGTGTATCATTAGTATATTGGAGGAAACAGCAAACTTCAGTCTGCAGAATGGGTTATGAGAACAAGTAGACTGTACAGTCCTGTTCCTCAGAGACACTGTACTTCTGTTACATAAAAGGTTGATGTTTTTCAGGTGAAGGGACGAATAATAAAATTCTGTGTAGTAAGAAACAGCTTTTATTCTTAGGATTGACTGGCATTTTCCATATATAATGCTTTGGTAATCATTTATATTCAGGGCTCACATTTCCTGCATAAGATGGTTCAGTAAATATCTATTGTGTGTTTTTGAGTAGACACTGGAAAAGAGGTTGCTCAGGTTGAATGTTGATATCAATCTCGACTAATTTTAGATACCTATACTCTAGAGATCTGTGTGTGAGATGATCCTTCTACGACAACTTTCTAATGAGTATTTGGGCTATTTTAGTAGCCTGTCTTAGAAGTGCCTATCTATTTCTCTTTATAGCACTTTTGATGTTCAGTGACTGCAAGCGAAGATAAAGACATTCATAGATAGTCAAATGAATGGCCCCTTGGTGCTTTTCCTCTTTAGAGGCTCTAGTATCCCATAATTTCATACATAGACTTGAAATTTGTATTGGAAAGGTCTGGCCTCCAAACCAAATGTGCCATTTGTCCATTTTGAAAACCTGCCCAGATATAGGCCTTTTGGGGAAAAATGCAATTTACACATGCTGAGACTTGATATAGCTTCACAATTAAGACTTCTGAAAAGTCCTGTCCTGTTTACAGTCCTAAACTGAAGGTTATTCAAGCAGGGGTTTTTTTTACCCTCCAATTCTTTGTTATTATAGACCCAGTCCTGCCTGAGTCTCTGTGCTGATAGTCTCTTACCGCCCTCCAAACTGATGCCTGGCAAGTAAGAAGGGAGAAGTTTTTTCACTGAAATTAGAAGAGAATGAGGTGTGGTTAGGAAGTGCATACCAGTGCAAGCTGCCTGGAGGTTGGCAGAGGCATGAAGAAAGGGAGGAAGGTCTGGACCGGCCACTGAGCAGAAGGTGGTAGGCTGGGAAAAGAGGCTTTCCAAGGAGCCATCATATGGTGTGCGAATTAGAGTCAACAAAGCAGGAGGGGGGACCAGGATGAGAAGTGTGGGAATGGGAAGCGGATGAAAAGGGGCTTCAATCTTGGTTCCTTCAGGGCAAGGATGAAGGGCAGAGATAGTCCTGGGATAAAAAAAAGAGGGACAAAGCTGCAGGCTGACTCCTTCCTAGCAGAGAGAGAAATAATTCCCAGGAATACCACTGAGCCCTCAAACCTTCTCTTCTGTCATCTAGTATCTGTGAAGCTCCTTGGCAAAGTACCTCATTACCCTCCAGGGGTTCACAGCTGGAGCTATGGTCTGCTGCTGCCCTCAGTTACTCTGGGTCCTGAAGTGGGGAAGGCTGCAGTGGCAACACTGCAGTCCTGCTGGGCCCTGGCAGGACAGATGGGGCATGCCTCTTAAGTTCATTTGCTTCCCATTATAATGTTTTCTGAGGAGTAAAGGCTTTTCCTTATTCCTCCCTTTTAAGAAATAAAAATCAATTGCACAGAAGTAAGAAAATTACAACATTATCTTGTATCACTAAATATATGGCCTTTATACTTATGATCACAGTATAGTTTTTTCTATGTAATTAATTCTCTCATATGTATTTATACCATTATTTTTGACTATCTGGTATATCACAGCTTAGTGCACTACTGCTTTAAAGGACAGAGTTAATATCCATTGTCCCTAGTAGTTCTTTACTGACAAAAATTGCTGAGGTGAGCAGCTCGAGAGAGGCCGCCTTCAACACCTGAGCAGGGGAAGCTCAGCGCCCAGGAGCCTCAG
>WYDI02011691.1:13277-28800 GCA_009867235.2 Psittacus erithacus
TGGTGTCCCTTAGGGATCGGTGTTGGGACTGGTCTTGTTCAACATCTTTGTTGGTGACATGGACAGTGGGATTGAGTACGCAAGTTTGCCAATGACACCAAGCTGTGTGGTTCAGTTGATACGCTGGAGGGAAGGAATGCCATCCAGAGGGGCCTTGACAACGCTTGTGAGATGGGCTGATGCCAGCCTTAATGATGTTTAACCATGCCAAGTGCAAGGTCCTACAGCTGGGTCAGAGCAGTCCCAGGCACAGCTACAGATTGGGCAGAGAAGAGATTCAGAGAAGCCCTGCAGAGGACTTGAGGGTGTTGGTTGATGAGAAAATGAACATGAGCCAGCAACATGCACTTGCAGCCCAGAAAGCCAACTGTAAGGAAGTTGTGAATGCTCCATCCCTGCCGGTGTTCAAGGCCAGGTTGGACAGAGACTTGAGTGACATGGCTTAGTGTGAGGTGTTCCTGCCCATGGCAGGAGGATTGGAACTAGGTGATCTTAAGATCTTTTCCAACCGTAATTATTGTATGATTCTATGATTCTAAAAAACCGTAAAAAATCAAGCAAAGATGACCATGCTTGCAACACGGAGGTATATGAAGCTAGATCTTTGCCCTTGGGTCATCCAGACCTTCTTACGGAAATTATTTCCTTGATTTTCATAATGTTCAGAAATTGCTTAGTTGAAGATAGAGATCTGCAAATGCAGAAAGAACCACAAGATGTGGTACATCTGACAGGCTCTTCCACCAAGATAATTGTGAACAGTGCTGCTGAACCTGCCAAAATGTTTTGTGCCTTAAGGCTGGGCTGCAGTCCTGGCCATGTTGCTGTACATAGATGTTCTTGGAGGAGCTGGGCCTCTGTGGCCTCTGAAGGCAGCGTGGACGGTACCTCTGTACCCCTTCCTGCTAATATGTAAGGGATTTTATGGAATTGCTACATGTACATTTGCCGTATGCTCCTAATGCCATAGTGTTTAGGTTTGGGTTTGTGTGTGTGTTTGTTGTTTTGTTTTTTTTTTTTTTTTCTTTCCTGTGAACTCTTCATGTGGGAGAAAAACAACCAACCAACCCACCCAAAATGCAAAAACGAGTGGAAGAATGAACAAGCGCCTTAGGAAACCAGGGCCTGACAAAGGCAGCAGTCAGATGAAAGCCTCGAGGACTCTGCTTTGCTTTCTGTTCTCATCCAGGTATCCTAAGGAGACTAGCTGTGAAGGATCCAGGGAAGATGCACCCTGTTTGTGAATGAATAGCAGCTCTTTCCATTTACAGTCACTTCAGTTCATTTCCCTACATAAGCACAAAAATAACCACTTCTGATCTTTAGTGAAGGGAAGGGGAGGAAAAAACTTCCCAGAATTAACTCAGAAAGCAAGCCAGGTGTCATCTTTGCATTATATCCAAATAAGATGCAGCTGTTTAAATGTAAATATTAAACAAGAGAGAAGAATGCCTTAATTAGCCCTCAAAAGGAGACAGGAAAACTATAAGAATGCACCTGACACTAAGCAGGGTGCGATAAACTCATTCCAGCTGTCACTGAACTGACTGTTTGAAGGCAGAGCAATGCTATTTTGTGCAAACAATGTAAAATGCTTAGGGAACTGCAATTAGCATCAACATGCATAGTGTAAGTGAATACAGCCTGCTGGTGTTTACTTGGCTTTGAATTGCTTGGGTTTGGAGTAAAAAAATAAAATTAGCTGTGCATTACACACTGGAGATTTTATTCCAGGCTTTTATGCCTTGCTGAGAAAAAGGCACAGGAGAGTGAAAAGAAAAGCCATCAATCTGACTTTAAAAGAAGATATGATACTCAAAGGTCATTTGGAGTTTTCTCCTTCATACTTGAGCAATAAAATGTACAGACTGGGTCAATAGAAAAATTTTCATACAAGCTGCCCATCACATAAATAAACCTGAAATGTCCCATGCAGTGTGTCAGCTTCTTGCCAGGTGGAAAAAGTATAGATCTGGTTTTTTTAAGAAGATACACAAAGAGGAGAATCAAGGTTATTTAATATAATTAGAAACTCTATGTCTTCATATATAAAGTAATACACATAAATTAGCAGTATACATTACTGATTGTATGCCAGTGTTTACGAGAAACAGAGATGTATAATACTACTGCCCTACCCAATATGTTCTTGGACATAGGACAGTTTGTCCTCAGTAACCTTGACTGTAAGGCAGAATTTTGTATGATTTCTATAATCATGGGAATTCACCTCGATACTCAAGGTTTTCTTAGCTGATCTCTCACCAGACTTGCTTTATTAAATCTGACATTGCATATAATGGAATGAAGCTGTACAGAAAAGTTCTTTGTTAATTTCTGCCAAATCTTCTGTAAATAAATATCATTTATGGAAAAGTAAAATCCCAAAGGAACTAAATCTACAAATTACAGGATACCTAGTGATGAAAAAAAAAATAAGTGTTAATCTGGATACATTTTGAAAGGGTAAAAAAGTAAGCATGTCAATTGACTTTCCCCAGTACAGTTTAAATTACTCATATCACCTATTTTGATTCAAAGAACATATATGCCTGACGTTTTGATCAATTAGGTGAGACTAACGCCGAATCTTTTGAAGTTAGAGTCTTATGGCTGCAGAAGAGGAAGTAATAAACCTCCTGAGACAGGAGCATTGGCCGGATTAGCCCACCTCTGCTTGCTTAGAATAACAGGGGTATGATGGAGCGCTGGTCTGTGTCAGCAAATGGAGGTGACCCAGGGTGATCTGATGAGCACAGAGCAATGCTGATCAGAAATAATGACAAAGTTGTACTGGTCTCCTGGACTGTCATTCCAGCTATCTAGTTCACCCTACATGCTCATGAGGCACACTGCTGTAGCTTGCAGCATTACAGTTGTGGCATTTTTTTTTCCTTTGAAATTTGACAAGCTCTCTCATACATACCAAGTTAACAAGCCCAGAATACAAAAAGTTGTAGCAGCTATTGTTCATTATCAGATATGTGCACATGATGGGAATGACAAGGCTAGGAACTTTCACTGCAGGACCCACAATTCGGTGCCACATCTACGGGAAACATTCACTTATAAACACCGCAGCAAATGGCGTACATGGTGACTAACACTCCACTGCTGCTTGGTTTGTTGACTTTCTGGACAGACAAGTGCTGCAAAGCATTTCTTCTGCTGTGAAACAGGGTGGCTCACTTGAGGGGAATGAACAGTTACATACATGAGACTCGATTATACACGTATTTATATACAAAATGGATCCTCAGCCAGCAGACTCATGGTTTTGTGTGCATTATGTAAAAAAGGTTTATATTAACTGTTCATAATATTAGCAAATCCCCACATGAGGGAGCAATTGATAAAAGATAGGTAACTTTAGTAGGTATATACTACTAATATGCTGATAAAAGAAATAGAAAACTGGGGATTTGAATGTATGTGATGTCTCTTGATTGACATGGAAAAAGGGAGGATGCTGAGGGCAGGCAACCTTTAACCTTATTCCAAATTATGTTAGTAGTATGTAAAATACTTGCAAATACTAGAAAGAAGAAACAGTATGTTTAACGTCATCAACTTTCCGTTTAAGACTGCATGTGGGAGGGAATTTGGAAGCTGGTATTTTGGGACATATAGGTGTTATTGGCAGAAGTAGGAATGTAAATGAGGTCTCCTGACTTCCTGCCAATATACCATATGCTGCTGTTTTGGACAGCATGAACTTCAGCAAAGACAGATGTTCCAGTGGAGAAAAAAAGGATTCGAACTGGAGCAAAAGGTACTATTAAACCAGAAACAACCACAGAAAGAATCAAAAGGTACTTAGGTTAAATAGCCAATAAGACATTTACAACACAACCACAGTGAAAGATATCATATTGTCCATTCAGTCTGAAGATCTCAAAAACACCCAAAATCTTTTCCTGATGATGCAGCAGAAAGTAAGAAACTTCCTCCTTCCCGAATTAAACCTAAAACCACTTTTGTTTGGGAATAACAGCAATTAGAATAGATTGTCTGAAAAGCATGTTATTCTTTTCCTTATTACCACAGATGAGTCACATTGCAATGACTACATTGTCTTCCTGTATATTTTCTTTCCATAAGCTAAGAGATCTATGCTTACCTATTTTTAGCTTAAAAATGGGACTATAGTCCCTCATTATTTCTTTGTAATACCACCTTCAAAATGAAAGCATTCCCATTATTTTGTAGGAGCAACCTCAAATTTGCCAACTGCTCATGCTGGTTAGCCACAGGAGTACCCTCCAAACTCCAAAACAAAGCTCAGCTGTCATGTTCACCCTGAGTGTGCTTGGCCTGGCTTTCTGACAAGGAGCTCCCAGACAGATGCTCATGGATTTTGCATTCCACTTAACCAGGATATGATGCCAAATTGTATTTAGTGACTTCTCAGAAGCTGCAAGTTTTCTACCATTCATGTACTGTCATATACTGACTCTCAGCAGGTAGGAAAGATTCTAGCTGTGCCACTGCAGACCTGACCACTCTGGAAGGATGATATACTGGTTGTAGCCTGTGCATCCATGACTGTAAAAATGATTCAGATTTGCACCTTGATGAGACTACAAGATTAAAGTCACACTTTAAAAAGTGCCCAAATGCCCCTTATAGCCAGCCAATCCTATTTGAGCACCCATCTTCTGAAGACCATCTACAGGGAGACTATGGCTGGGTCAGTAGCTATGCATGACCTCTTCTTACCAGGAGGCCAAGCCACACACTGTCAGGACACTACGTACTGTGAAAATTGGGTCAAATGGAAGCACAGATGGCCTAGGACAGTCAGCAGATTGCTGTTTGAGGAGACTGAAGTGGTTCCTCTGCCTCAAAGCTGATGGGAGATTGCTGCTATGCAAAAGACCTCTTCTAGCCCAGGCTCAGCTATAGGACCTTGGTCTTTGTCAGTAGATAAGGTGCACAGGATAGCACATCTGTATAGCTATGCTAAGAGCTAGCTCTAACCCCTGCTGGCCTCCAGGAGCAATATATATATGTGCTCAGAGTGTTCTGGTTGGGAAGGCTCTGTCTGGGTAGACACATAGACACACATCTGCTGGCAGATCTATAGGCTCTTTCCAAAGAAAATGCATTCTGATCTGGAAGCATGCCAAAAGATGTTAAAGAAAATGTGGATGATCATGCTTGTGCAGCTGCATACCTTGCTCTGTGTGGGGCAGAGTGACACCCCAGACAAGAGAATACCCACCCAGTCTCAGGAGTGTTGAAGAAGGTAAAAAGGCAAAGATGATGTGACACTAAAGAAGGGCTGCTGCTGCCAATGACTACAGGAGGTGACAGGGAGTACACAGGGCTAGTCAGATGGCTAAAGAACCCAGACTGTCATGGAGCACAGAGGTGACTACATCTTCAGACTATTGCTCACAAAGGAAGTTGTGGGGAGAAGAGGGCCTGGAGGGAAAGATGAGAGGTAAAACCAGTGAGGGCAGGCAAGGGCAGAGGAGTAAGATCCAAGGGTGATGTTATCTCAGCTAATGTGTAACATGGCCTATTTCCAAGTAAAACTATTCACCCTCTGCTGGACTTTGAATGACAGTCTTGATTTAGAGGAAGGGTTTCCTCCTATGGCAGACCAGGGACAGAGTGGCATTTCTACTTAAGGATCCAAAACCAGTTTGAACAACCTGAACAAAGGCCAGTGTGGTTATTGTCATGCCAAGTTTGGGATGCCAAAAGTGCCTTTTCTTATAGGTCTGTATGGATGAAAGTGATTGTTATCAGAAAGTCTGTGGCAGATATAGCTCCTATGCAGCAAAATGGTAGCAGGCAGAATCTTGCAGAAGAGCTGACATCCCCAGGGACATTTAATTTGGAGTGCATGTGTGAAGCAGAAATGAAGAGCATCAGCCAGTGCTGGAGGCAGCTCTTGAGGGTGACCGGGATTGGAATGTAGATTTAGCTACTGATAATAGCAGTCTCTCTTCCAGAATATTCAGTGGGGTAGTTTCCAAAATTACTACAGCTTTCCACAACATGATGCAGTCATCATTAGACCGCAGCCTGACAGCTGGGTTTATAAATCAGTTTTTCTCAGCAGCTATATAGTACACTTAATGGCGATTACTTCTGTCTCCATGGAGTATTTCATGCTACTATTAAGTAACATTAGACAGATTAATTATTATTATTTACATCCTTCTTTGATGAACTTAAGTCCTGTGCTGGCTGATGAATGATGCAGAGTATTATTACAAATACAACATAAAATGGAAAATATTTTATTCATAATTTCTAATCCTATAAAGAAAAAACACTGATTAGTATTTAATAACATGATGAACACTGGAAGATTACTACACAGCCCCTGCTCCCAAACTTGTGATGGTTTTCCTAAAGAGAGTGCCAAACTTATCTCCATTCTGTGCTCCACTGAACTGTGCTTCTAGCATTTTGCATGCTACAGTGGAAGAGAAGAAGGGCCCAAAATTAACCCTTTTGCGTTTCATAAGGAATGAAGGAATTCTTATCCCAGTTGGCAATCAAAAAGCAGGCATCACTGGCCTCTCTTTCTGAAGAGTCTGAAAGGTTTTTAGAACCTTCAGAAAGAAGGTTTTCAGAACTTCAGAAAGAAGACCTTCTAAAGGTCTCCCAACAACACATATCTGAATACAAAGAGAATAGTCAAAATTGCCCTAGGGATCACTGTTGCTGTTGCTTTTAAGTAGAAAGTGTTTGTAGGTGTTAGCTTAGGTGATAGGATGATAAAGCTGTGAGTACAGTTCCATACAGTAGAGATGTAGGCTTTTGTAACCAATGCTTCCTTAAGGACTAAAAGTTCTGGTTTTGTCATGTTCCTGAAGAAGAATAGGTTTGGTGGGTAATGAGGATGTATGTATTGTGAAGGAGACTGTGCTAGTGTTGAGTGAGTCGAGGCATCCACAAGTGGCAGGTAATGTGGGAATGCTAGTTAGGCTTTGAGAGTTTTATAATTGGTATTGACAAGCTTTTGTACAAATGTAATGAAAATTACTTTTTATTTCATGAAACCAGAGGAGCTATTTTGGGGGTTTGATGGTGTTACTTTCTTTACCTCCTGCACAGAACTTGAAGTCTCTCTTGCCCTTTTTTTATTTAATCTTTTATTTTTTCTTGAAATGGCTTCCTTCTGTTATTACCACCTACACACATGACTCTGCTGGTTCCATTGCCAGTGCTCTGTCACACAGGTAGACTGAAAGAGAATGAATATATCATCCACTATTATACATTATTTGGCATACAATTTCAAGTCATCTGTTTGTCAAAGGAACTAATTTGTTTAGATTTTGGAGGGATAAATGTTTATCCCATAAGGCCTCAATCATATGACCTAGACAACCCCGAATGAAATGGAGAGTCTGATCTTCAGGTGATGAGAAATTGGGGTGAATGACAAAGAAAAAATGCCAGCATGTCAGGATTTAAGTGAAGTTTTCACTAAAACATTGACCACGGAACATTTTTTGAATGACAGTCTTGGATTTGGTAAACCAGATACTTCAGTGAGGACTGGCTGCATTTCAGGAAATAAGTACATGAACCAGAATAAGATTTTGTTTGTTTGTTTTTATATTCTTCTTTTTTTTTGGTGGCAAAACTGTAAAATAAGCTCTCCTCTCTGTACTGCATTTTGAGATTTTTAAATAGATGAGAAACAGACTCATCTTCTCTGACATTCCCCTTATGTGCAGATACAATTGTGATATGTGGAAAAAGCTGCTAATGATGAGCCTACATCTTGCATAGTGCTTTTCATCTATTCTCAAAATGTTCTGAAAGTGAAGACAGTACTATTATTCTCTTTGAACAGACTAAGGGAAATTGAGGCAAAATGCAGAGAATTATTGTACTTCAAATTATCCAGTGAGCTATTAGACAAACCAGGACTGGAAATAGATCCTCCATGAGTTACAGAAAAAATCAATTAAATTCAACTGTTGATACTGTAGTGATAGTTCAAGGAGGAATAGCTTTAAAATGGAAGAGGGTAGATTTAGATTAGGTATTAGGAAGAAATTCTTCACTATGTGGGTGGTGAGACACTGGCATAGGTTGCCCAGAGAAGCTGTGGATGGCCCATCATGGCCATCATGATGGCCCATCATGAAGAAGAAGATGTGGATGGCCCATCAAGGCCAGGTTGGACAGGGCATTGAGCAACCTGGTCTAGTGGAAGGTTTCCCTGCCAATGGCAGGGGGATCGGAACTAGATCATCCTTAAGTTCCCTTCCAACGCAAAACATTCTGTCATGATTTTATGATTGTCTTTCTTCCAGTCCTCCTTAAAACCCTGTAGGGATGCTCACAAAACCCACATCTTTGACTTTAACTACATTGTAAGCATGTTATGACTTGTCATGGTTTAAGCCCCACCCACCATGCGCACACACACTGTCCCACTGTTACTCCGTACTCCATTTTTACTTGGTGCCTTCTTTTTGTCTTCTGTCCAGATATGTAAACACCTGCAGGCGGAGTCATTTTGCTCTGGTTTTGCACTGCACAGATATCCTGGTTTACAAGCACAGCTGAGTCATTGCGTGCTTGTCTTGTCTTTGTCAGTTCTAAGAAGCAAGCAGATTCCGAGCACAGGTGGTATATCTAGCTGCTGTGATGCCCTCCCCGCCTTTGAAATGGAGGAAAAAAGCCTTTGATGCATAAGTTTTAGTTTCACCAGGGCAATCTGTTCTATTTGAATGATGCTCATCTATGTTTGAGTTACTTGCAGGTGCTCCATCCCTGGCGGTCTTCAAGGTGATGTGGTTTAGTGTGAGGTGTCCCTGCCTGTGGCAGGTGGGTTGGAACTTGATGATCTTAAGGGCTTTTCCAACCCTAAATATTCTATGATTCTACGATTCTACGCTAAAGCAATGCCAAGAGAATGTGAATCATGCAGACCTTTAGTGGATGTTTTGTGGGTGCAAGGAATGCAAGGCTGGGCCTTTGTCAAAAAGAAGTTAATATTTACAGTGCTAGAAAGAGCAACTTAGAGACTGAGCCATAATTAGTCTCATTAAGGTTGTTTCCCAGAAACACACTAACTTTATTTTTCGAACTAAACTCTATATCTTATTCTTGCCTGTGTTAGTAGCACCATGACTCTGTCACCAGAATAAGGAACTCATGACAAAGGGCTTACCTTTGTCTACACATTCTGCAAGCATCCTCCAGCAGATGCGACTTCTGTTATCTGCTTTAGGCTACTGTACATATTTTCCAAACAAGCACAAGTATATGACTCCCATTAATTTATAGATAACTGTCAGGGCTGGGAACTCTTCCAACAGACCTTATTATAGATGTGTTTTATCAGTGGAGTTTAAATTAAAACAGCTGTAAAAGCACTAGGATTATTCTCTCTTGCACACAAAAATACAACCATGTTCTGAACCGAGATCAATAAAGACCCTCACTCAGAGGATGTGTTGCAATTTACATTAATGTACATTATGGGAAAATGATAGTCCTGCCTCTGTTTGGTTTAGGATAGCCAAGTTCTATGCATCCTTTCACGGATGAAAAATGCTACAGAAATGCAACATTTTTTTTGGCACTTTGCATCAGTTTTTCACAGTGCTTTTTTGTCAGATTAAATTGCAAGATTTGGTAACTGTAATGTGAAGTCTGTTGAAATAGTCTAGGTTGTTGTGCCTCCACTAAAATTTCAGCAGATAACAAGAACATATATTGTCATGCAAAATCTCTCTCATACCAATTTAATACAAAAGGTCGTTGGAGTCAAGAATGCCAGTGCTTTGCTTCAAAACAGAAAAAAAACCCAAAACCCCAAACCAAAAAAACACTGAAAAAATAAAAGAAAAAAAAAAGAGACAAAGGGATTTTTGTGAATTGTTTCTTGAACAAAATTTGTGAATTCAATCCATTTGCCAGAAAAGAAAGATTAAAAGCTTCTGGAAGCTTCCTAAGCTCTCAGTCAAGTGCATGAGACTGTTTTGTGCCCTGAAGGAAATTGTAGCCATTTGTTTAAGCAATGAAGTTTCCATCTGTTCTGTCTTGGTTTAAAGAAGCAGTATATTTTCAAAAACCTCAGGGCAATGTTTACTGAAAACATAAAATGTCCCTGAAGTGACATCACAGAAGCAAAATATACACTACAAATTTTAGAGCTCACAATTGCAGGAAAATGCAGTTACAGTTTCATCCACACATATGCATAATTATATCTGTATATATAAATAAAGAATAAACAGGGACAGAAGGAGGACTGGGTTTACTTCAAAAATAAATGACCAATTTCAGCTGACTTACCTGCTTAACAGAAAATCTATAAATAAAAAAATGCATTTTTACTTTGTGTGACAAGCAGAAACTAAATTAAACATCAACTTGCATGTACTTTATGAAATATTGAAATTATGTACAGCACTACATCTTTACTTAGCATATATGTATTGTGTATTCAGGCAATTTTCAAGCAACACAGTCTCAAGATAGAAAAATTCTTAAGTGGATTAATTGAGGGTAATTTTATTTATACTGTATGCCACCTACAGAAACATTAGCAACAAAAATCTAAGTGCAGCCTGTCAGTGTAAGGCATCAAACAACAGATAGCAAAATACCTCGGTAGTCTTCTCCGTTTTCAGAATGACTTGAGTGAAGTCCGTCTCTCAAGCTAACTTTGCTTCCATTACACTAAGAATGATATAGATTCTAATATCCATGGCAACAGAAATATAAAAAAAATCCAGTGTCTTCCCAAGTCCCAAGCATTTGGGGATCCATTAGGAGCTGTAGTTGAGGTATGCATTTAGAGATTTGTCTTATCCTACTAAGTGGCTGTGTATCATGCTGCCTCACTTACCAGTAAAAAACAATGGCCCTCTTCCAAATGCAGAGACAGACTATCTATTTATTGGCAGACATGTAATTTCACTAACTCAGGGTGTAATTCAACTGATCATGTTATTGGGACACCTGAATAGTAAGCCCATTTCCCTTCTTTGATAATGTGCTGATGACTACCAGTATTTAACCATGGCTATGATGACTGAGTGATAAATAGTCCTGATGTAATATATAACATCAATAAAGATAACTAAGAAAATCAAATTGAGTGGAACATTGCACAGGAGCCAGAGGAAAAGCTGAACAGACCGAATATGAAACTCAGACTCACACAGCTTTTGAAGAGGGTGTTCAGCTACCTTGATAACAATCACAAGGAAGAGATCTATTTCCCACAGTTCCTAATGGGAGTACCTATTTACTATTCTATGGTGAAAGCTAGGAAAGGAAGAAGGAACAGCGGATAGGGAGGCTGGGTGTATGTTTAAAGTAGCTAATTCAGTGTTTAAAGTAGCTTGGAAAATGTGCATGAAGATCGATTATCATAACTGCATTTACTTATCTTACCAGCATGCATTTGCATCTTTTCCCATGCCTGAACTCTGTCTGCTCCCTTTACTCAGTCCTTCAGCCTCAGCATCAGTTGTGGTCGTGGCTGCTACTTCTGCTTCCTTCTCTGGGGTCCCCTTCCTTGTTTGCTAGCTGCCTCTATGAGGAGGTTAGTTAAGCTGTTTTGCTAGATGATTTCTTTTTCCTCTTTCTCTTTTTCCTTTAAGAATAGGCTCATAGCAGCAGAGGTTAGAGATCTCTCCACCTTTTGCAGTACCTGGCTCTTTTGCTCTTGTATGGGTAGCCATGGGGCAGCCAACCAGGCAGAGGGACACTTTCCTGAGGGGGAGCTGGAAATACACAGAGAACTACTTGCTGTTTCCAAGCTGTGTTTCCTAGTTCTCTGATCTTCCACAATCTAGACCATTTTAAACACTACTAAGTGCAGTTAGCATATATTGTGTGCATACTAGAGGGAATATCCAGCGCAGTTATAAAGCTGGCATGCAGCTTTAAGCTTAGCCATTATGCAAGTAAGACTTGAAAAATTATGCTCAGTCCCTAAACCTTACATCTGTTTATTGCTGATTTTATGTATCCTGTTGATCAGATGTAAGTCCCTAGGCTTACATATTCATGTTTTGTGAGTGTGCCATGCTGTACCATTACCTAGTTTCTCAAAAAATTCCATTAGATTTGTGCTCTAAAGCAAAGGTAGTAGGAAAAGGCTAAAGAAACAGTACTTGAGACTCAATATTTTTTAACAAATTACTTTTTAAATCAAGAAATTGTAGTCTCAGACCTTTGAGTCCAAATAACCGCGAAAGACTTTGTAGAAAGATGGTAGCAATGGAATTATGTTCGCATTTAAACTTCCCAGCAACTGTTGTCTTTCTGCAGTTCCTTTGTATTACACATTTTCTGCCATAAAAGTTGCATCTTAGACTATCTGGGGCTATTTTGTGTGTGTGAGGGCTGGGTATGATTTGTTAAGTGGCAGTACTGTTACAAAGGGTATTGATTTTGAAATGTTTCCCATGCAATATTCAGCAACCTTTTTTCAGATTAACTGACTTTACCAGTGCAGAGGTCATAGTTCATATTGTGTTACAGCATCATAAATGAAAGGCTTCAATGAAGTTGCATTGAATTTAACCCATAGTAACCATGGATTGAATGACTTCATATATAAATGTGTCTGCTCAGACAGTTAAAAATACCTCAGCTATTTAGAAGCTGAGCCTTCCAGTACCCAAAGGGGGCCTACAAGAAATCTGGAGAGGGACTTTTTACAATGGCATGTAGTGATAGGACAAGGGGGAAGAGCTTTAAGATGGAAAAAGATAGATTTAGATTAGATATTAGGAAGAAATTCTCCACTATGTGGGTGGTGAAACATTGGAACAGAGAATCTGTGGATGCCCCGTCACTGGAAGTGTTCAAGGCCAGGTTGGACTGGGCTTTGAGGAACCTGCTCTATGGGAAGGTGTCCCTGCCTATTGCAGGGGGGTTGGAACTAAGTGATCTTTAAGGTCTCTTTGAGCCCAAACAGTTACATGATTCTACAATTCTATGAATTTTGACATAATTCACAACATACCCACCGTACCAGTCACTGTATTTTGTAAAGCCTTTCTTTCACCAACAATGATGAGATACCAAAGTTGAAGCCATGGCAATATGAGATAATGCATCTATGTGTGAGAGATTTTTTTAGTGTTAATAAACATATGAAGAGAACAGAGTCACAGATGACATTTTTTTTCTTCTTAAGGTAATACTTAAATTTTAAGCCCTTGTTTTGCTGTTTCTACTTCAGTGACTTCAGCAGGAATTCTGAATATTTAAAGCTAATTGCATTTGTCTGCATTTCAAAGCAAGTAACTGTTAGGCAAATGTAGTGTTGTTCAGTGCAAGTCTATACTGCATGATAAAAAATGTTGCAGAGGTAACTCATTTAGGTAGCTAAATATATTCAGGTAACTGAACAACTCTTCAAGTAGGTGAGAAAAAAATCCACAGCTAAATAATGTATCATGCAAACTGCTGTCTCTGAATGGTAGTGTGATGACTGAACATTTGTCTGGAATTAGATTGGGTATCTTTAATAAAGACCTTATAGCAAGCACATGTAGACAGCTGGCTGCTTCATCCAAGGTATTACTTCGCATCTAGGCAGTGAGTAAATCTTACATGTTTTTCTTGTCTAGTATATTAAGCATCTAGAATTTTTCTTTCTAAACACTTCAGATATCTCATGAAACTATTTTGCCCTCTTGACTTGACTGTTGTACATTCTTTACTTGTTCTGAACTTGCTTCACTTTGTTGCTGAAAAGATAAATTTTCTTTGTATGCCACTCAAAAAAGAAATAAAAATACAGGCCCCCAGGCAGTGAGTCCCTCCTCACATATGCTTCCCACTGTCAAATAAAAGCTATCTATCACTATAGCCTTCTGTAGCCTGTTGCTGCTCCAGCTATTGCCTTCTGTAGCTGCTGTTGAATCATTGCTCTCATTCTTCCTGCTACTTCTCATTGATCAGTAACTGAATGTATAGTTATCAATGGCTTATTTTCCTGGGAAGTCCTTGGGTCTTCAGGAAGATCTTCAGGAAGAATATGTCTTAGGACCACCGCTGCTCACTACTTCAAGAAATTACTTACTCAGAGATATGCATAATGTTTGTATGACACCAACCTAAAAGGTTTGTAAATTTTTGAAAGGCAGAGTCAGAATCACTGGCCTTAAGATAGAGATTCAAATACATCAGCCTAGTGCAAGGAATAACTGCTCTGCAACAGTTCAAGGAGTATAGAAATAGGAGTCGTCAGCATCATGCGTCACTGTGTGTATTGTCCAAATGTCACCAGGGCTGTATTAACAGAACTGCTTTATTTAACATGCCAGCTCGTTTCTCTCTTCAGTGAGTGTTCACTTTTTCATTCAGCTGGCGTTCTCATCTCTTAGACTGCATAAATGGCCCAAAAACCATCTCTGAACTGAGTGTTGGAACTTATAGCCATTGCTACAGCAAAGGTAATGTCAAAGATGGATGCAGAGTATGTAGCTCACTATGGTTTTGTCCCAGGGAAAATTCAGTGGATATTAGTAAAACTTCCTTTCATCCCAAGAGCAAATTCAGTGGGTATTAGTAAAGAAGCACTAAATTTAACTGCAGATAACGTTTATTGCTTAAAATATTTAAAATACATAAATAAGAAGGCAGACAAAACATAAAGCACACTTTTTTTCTCCCCAACACCAGAGTATCTGGAAATCTGCAGAAAACCCACTGCAATTCTTCAGCTTAAACTCCAGAAGATGTTCAAGTGCAACTCTATATCATTAAATACACACTAATCCTAAACTTTAACTTTGTTTCTGTAGGGAAGGTATTAGCAGCTAACTCACCAAGACTATTTGTTGCACAATAGAAGCTGTTCTAACCCAATGGGAGTTTTACAGCTCCTAGTAAAACTGAACTCTGTTGCTACTACTGTGGTGTTGTGTTTTCTTGTTGATTTTTAGGTATTATTCCAGGATTTTTAGCTCTAGAGACCCTGAAGTTCTAGCATTTTGGCTGTCAGCCATAAAATGCTGTCACCGGCCAGGTCGTTCTAATCACAAATACAGAATATTTTTGGAAATTAATTTATTTATTTCATCATTCTTGATGTAACTTTGGTGAGGGATATACTAGTCCTATAATGTACCGCTAGATACTTAGTGCCTTCCTATAATGCAGGGAGGTCAGCAAAACCGGCAGAAATATGCCAAAACTCCTGGACAGTGTTTGTACACAACCAAGGAAGCACTTTGTGTCTTATTAACATGTAGCTCATGACTACCTCTCAAAGCATGGTGATTCTTAAGATACTGCTATAGATGCAGGAAGGGGGTGTCCACTCTTCAGCACAGTGGTGAGAGAATCTGAGACTTTGCATGCAGTGAAACCTTGCCTTCCCATTTTAGCTGTCCCACCCAGACTGTGAGCTTCTTTTACAAAGGAACCTCTTTGCCCCTTTTTATGCTTTCTCAAGTGAAGTCATAGAATCATAGAATATTTAGGGGTGGAAAGGACCTTAAGATCATCAAGTTCCAACCCCCCTGCCATGGGCAGGGACACCTCACACTAAACCATGTCACCC
>WYDI02011692.1:0-14956 GCA_009867235.2 Psittacus erithacus
TGCTCTTGTGAGACCTCACTTGGAGTATTGTGTGAAGTTCTGGTGTCCTCAACATAAAAAGGACATGGAACTGTTGGGACAAGTCCAGGGGAGGGCCATGAGGATGATCAGGGGACTGGAGCACCTCCCGTATGAAGACAGGCTGAGAAAGTTGAGGCTGTTCAGGCTGGAGAAGAAAAGGCTGCGTGGTGACCTCATAGCAGCCTTCCAGTATCTGAAGGGGGCCTATAAGGGTGCTGGGGAGGGACTCTTCTTTAGGGACTGTAGTGACAGGATAAGGGGCAATGGGTTCAAACTTAAACAGGGGAAGTTCAGGCTAGATATAAGGAAAAAATTCTTTACTGTGAGGATGGTGAGGCACTGGAATGGGTTGCCCAGGGAAGCTGTGAATGCTCCATCCCTGGCGGTGTTCAAGGCCAGGTTGGGCAGAGCCTTGGGTGAGATGGTTGAGTGTGAGGTGCCCCTGCCCATGGCAGGGGGGTTGGAACTAGATGATCTTAAGGTCCTTTCCAAGCCTAACTATTCTATGATTCTATGTTTCAGTAGTGAGCATTAATGGTGGTGGTGTGTGCGTACTAGTGGAACATGCTCCAAAGGAGAGCTTAGGGAACAGCTGAATCACTTGGCTGATCTTATTAAGTATCTGGTGCATCTACAGTAGCATTATTGTTAGAACTGGGAGAAGTGAATATCCCAGTTGCCCCTGTGAACCATACTTAGATCAAAATCATGAGATAGACTTCAAGTGCATGGCCTCAATGCACTTTGTGTGAAAACAGGAAGATGAGTCCCAGGAATGCACCTATGGCACTCCCACTTCTACAGGGTATTTTGTCCACAGTTCTAGGCTGATCTGAAGTCGGTTTTAATCATTGAAAGCACTCACATTATCAATGTCAGGTACACAATGACAGATGTTCGGGTCACAGATGCACATTTTTTCCTCTATATTACATCATAATGTAGACGCAATAAGAGTCCCTTCATGGATATGGCCTCCCCTAGCCATATTTACTTAGCAACAGTGAATTCCTTTTGATCCATATCGGGTTTAGATTAAAAAATACCTCAAAATAGTAGCTCTCTCTCAGCTGTGTTTTTAAAAAAAAGTAAAAGCCTTCTCAAACTGGAAATATATCTTTTCAAAATAGAAAAATATTGCCTTTGGTCAAAGTAAGCTATTCTTATCTTCAGACAGTGAGTCTGTCTTGTAGAATTTGATGCATGATTAGGCATTTTAAGTTCATAATAATGTTTTAAGTTCAGCTATTATTCAAGGAAGAAAAGCTCAAAATGGGTTTGTGTTTGAATTCCAGCTGACTTCCTGAGTGTAGGGACCTCTTCTGTCAAAAGCCACAAAGCAGTGGAGTGTCTTTGGCTTATGTAAGGAGACAATGTTCTCCACAAAAAAATGACAAAAAAACCTTCAAACAACACCTTGTCAGCTACTTCCAAGTGTTAGATCCAATCCTTTAAGTAGGCTATGGTTTCGGCATCTTTCATAACTCACTCATCTTGTCACTTCTAAAGAGCTGCTGCAGCAGTTGAGGAAGCCTGTTGTCTTCACATAATCCTGATGAGTCACATTGTGACACTCTGTGAACCTGATATGCAAAATTCTGCAGTCCTATATCCTAAGAGACCATGAAAATCCTTTGTCAGTTTTGATCTACATGAACATGTAAGCTGAGAGTTCTGCTTAGATTGGAATATAACCATACTCTTATGGGCAAAATAAACCTCTAAACAAAAGCATTCTTTTTGTTTCATGTGTAAGCTATGTAAAGTTGCGAATTGTGGATGGTTTTGATGATAATGTATAAAGAGGATAACATTTGATTCTGGATTTGTTCAGAAAATCAATGAGTCATTAAAAATTCTGCATTGAACAGGAGTCATGTATTGTTGAGATTTTCAACAATATATTGGAACCTTAGTGAAGGAGCTGAGGTTTTGTACTGAAGTTTTGTTAGAGCTAGTTTGAAGCTAAGAGAAAGACTTACTTGATTTTTGCCACTTTTAACAAAATTCTGGGAGCAGTGTAACTTTAGTTTGAGAAGAATATATGAGTCAAGTAAAGGCATCCTATGGGTGTCTGTTTTGAAACCAGAGCCTGAAGCTGTCCTGGGTTCAGCAGTAGCAGTCATTTTTCTCCTTCTTAGTAGCTGGGGCAGTGCTGTGTTTCTGACTTTAGTCTGGGAACAGTGCTGATAAAACTGATGTTTTTTAGCTACTGCTTAGAATGTTTACACTGACCAAGCACTTTCTGAGCCTCGTGCTCTGCCCTGGGACGAGGGGAAGCCAGGAGGAAGCAGAGACAGGACACTTGACCCAGACTAGCCAAAGAAGTATTCCGTACCACAGCACGTCATGTCCAGGATGTAAACTGGGAGCTACCCAGAAGGGCTAGCTCGCTCTCTCTCTGCTCGGTCAGCGAGTGGTGAGCGATTGTATTCTCCTCCCTTGTTATTTCCCTTATCGTTGTTATTATTGGTGGTAGTAGCAGCGGTTTGTGTTATACCTTAGTTACTGGACTGTTCTTATCTCAACCCGTGGGAGTTACATTCTTTCGATTCTCCTCCCCATCCCTCCGGGAGCAGGGTGGGGAACAAGCAGGCTATATGGTTTTCCAATTTACAACTAAGCTTAAACCACGACAGAAGCTCATGGTACTGCTAACCTTAATGGTGACAACAGGTAGGAAACAGTAAGAACGTGTTTAATATTTCACTGTAAAGGAAGGAAAAAACTGATAAAGAAGTCTCTTATGGCTAGATGAACTGCTACCCCAGTCTCTAGGGAGAAAAGTTCTGTGTGTATAAAAGCAATGCCATTAGATGGAGGGACTTCAACTCGACTGTCTTTAGCCTATTCTGCAATACAGAAGTCTCAGACTTAACTGAGAGTTAAGTTAGCTCTTACTCAACCTATGGCATTAATCAGCATTGAAATATCTGACATGTAACTGCTACATGCATTAAAAAACATTTGGGGTGTTTGCATTGCTAGGCTTGTCATGCATACACAAATTAAAATCTGACTTTTGGTCTAGTACTTGTAACATCCCATCCTAACACTCTTGCAGGACAAGGTGCAAGAAAAAAGTTAGGCTTGAAAGTTGAAAAAGGGTCTGAGTGGCTACTGCTTTTGGGGGTGCTGGAATTGGCTGTAACTTGTGTATCGTGAGTCAAACAGATGGTCTTTAACAACACACAGGCTCTGCAGTGGGGCAATCTGGTGGATAAGAGCTTGCACTATTTTCAGCTGGGATGTGGCAAAAGGTTCACTGTTTTACAGTTAAGTCTGATGTGTACCCCCCATGAGGGGAAGAACATGCCTGACTTGAACTTATTTTTGGGCATCAACAGTAGCACAGAAACTTACTGAGTCCCAATAAAGGCTCAGGCTAAGAACAGACATGTGGTGAAACATACTTGGGATCAGATGGCTCTATGAAAGGTCTTTTGGGAAAAAAACTGAAATGTCTGAAATAATTAGGTTTTACATATAGGAATACAATGAAATATAAAGGTGCAACTGAAGCTTATGTAGATATGTGTGATTTAATGTTAAACTAACTACATCAAGGAATTTTAATAATATTTCATGGCAGTGGGGAGCTCCAACTAATAAATAAAATCATCCAATGTCCTGGATAAAGCCTCAAGAAGTTATGCTATACTCCAGTACTCCCTTGGCTGAATTGTTTGCAGGATCCAAGACAACAATATTAAATTTAGCTAAGACAAATATATATATGTATATATATATTTTAATGCTGACATAGCCAAAATGGTGGTCTTTTTTTTCCCCTTTTGTTTTGATCAACTTGTTATAATGTTAAAGGTATAAATGATGATAATGTGGGGCTTCTTTCCCTAAAGTTTATTATTTTTTTTCTTGTGATTTTATAATAGGGCAAAGATTTTTTTTCCTGTCTTTCTTTTAAAAAGTAAATCTCCACATTGCATTTTCTTCAGCTTGGTCAAAGTCTAATAATAATGAACAATATCATTACCTTGCTTATAGTGAAAAGTACAATTACTCATATCTCAGATAAAGTGTGAATACATGAAAAATTAACAAAAGCAGGGAGCTGAGTAATACAGATGACGTGACATTAATAAAATGTCATTATTAAGTCAAAAGTAAAAAGTCATGCTCAGGACAGAATTATTTTTCACTGTGATATACATGAAGACTATTTTCTCTTTAAATGTAGACTATTTTCATGAAGACTATTTTCTCATTAAATATATAATGTTTTTAAATATATAGGGCCAATAAAATTAAATGCCATGCAGGGCCAGAAATTATTTAATCTGTGTAAATTATAAATGAAGTTATAAATGCAGTGGAGGAGGTGATCCTGCCCCTCTACTCTGCTCTCGTGAGACCTCACTTGAAGTATTGTGTATAGTTCGGGGGTCCTCAACATAAAAAAAGGACATGGAACTGTTGGAACAAGTCCAGAGGAGGGCCATGGGGATGATCAGGGGACTGGAGCACCTCCTGTATGAAGACAGGCTGAGAAAGTTGGAAACCTCATAGCAGCCTTCCAGTATGTTGTAGTTTAAGCATAGCCATAACTCAGAACCACACAGTCCCTCTCTCACTCCCTCCCATTCCTCCCCCCTCCTCCTGGAGGGATGGGGAGGAGAATCGAAAGCATGTAACTCCCATGGGTTGAGATAAGAACAGTCCAGTAACTAAGGTACAACACAAACCACTGCTGCTACCACCAATAATAATAATGATAAGGGAAATAACAATGGAAGAGAATACAACCGCTCACCACCCAACAACCGATACCCAGCCATATCCAAGTAGTGATATAATCCTTCCAGATAACTCCCCCCAGTTTATATACTGGGCATGACATGCTGTGGTATGGAATACTTCTTTGGCCAGTTTGGGTCAGGTGTCCTGTCTTTGCTTTCTCCTGGCTTCTACTCCTCCCTGGCAGAGCATGAGACTCAGGAAGTCCTTGCTCAGACTAAACATTACTTAGCAGCAACTGAAAACATTGGTGTTATCAGCGCTGTTTCCAGGCCGAAAGTCAGAAACACAGCACTGCACCAGCTACTAAGGAGGATTAAAGATGGCTGTTACTGCTGAAACTGAGGGCACAGTATCTGAAGGAAGCCTATAAGGATGCTGGGAAGGGACTCTTCATTAGGAACTGTAGTGATGGGACAAGGGGGAACAGGTTTTAACTTAAGCAGGGGAAGTTTAGATTGGATATAAGGAAAAAATTCTTTACTGTGAGGATGGTGAGGCACTGGAATGGGTTGCCCAGGGAAGCTGTGAATGCTCCATCCCTGGCGGTGTTCAAGGCCAGGTTGGGCAGAGCCTTGGGTGAGATGGTTGAGTGTGAGGTGCCCCTGCCCATGGCAGGGGAGTTGGAACTAGATGATCTCAAGGTCCTTTCCAACCCTAACTAGTCTATGATTTTATGATTCTATAAATAATTATTATAGTTTACATTTGCATGGTCATCAGCAGGCTGGTGATATATGCCTTATTTTTTAGAGTGTAAGCACATTTACATATTAATACTAGGATTATAGAAGTAATATTGTGGAATATTTTGCTCATCTTGATTATGTAAGAACTGCCAGGACTGTTCAGGGATTTTCCTATTAAGGATTCAGTGCATTTGGTCACCAAAAACTGGACCTGTATGTAATCAGCTAATAATGTCTGATCTGGCATTAATTTTTTTAGGCCATGTTACTCCTTTCATATGTCATGTTTGGTTGAACTTCTTGGATGATTGTAATTACTGTGCTTTGAGTTTCTTTTCTTAACTAGTGGAAGTCTGACATCAGGATGCCATGGCATAGTATGTGGAGTATACAAGCTGTACGATTCTCTGCTTCAGAGGCAAGCAGGCAGTATACTGGCTTCTGAAATAATGCGTGGGATAGATCTTCACCCCAGACTTGGAAAAGCTCATCTATGGTAATTTTCAAGGCATTGGTCTGAGCACACCTATTTGGCTACTGAGGGCATTGTAAAAGTTGGTTTGGAATTAGAAAACTGTGGAAGGAAATTTGTGAACTGGTGAAAATTTATCTTCATTTCTCTTGTAATAGATGGCAGGTGTCTTTAAAATTTACATATTAAAACCACATATAAATGTATTGCTGAAATGTAACAATTCTGCTTTCGGACATTTGTTTTTCAAAAAAATCTTTTCATTAATGACATTTTATCAGATACTATGATCATGTTCAAGATGGGTGTTAACCTTATGGCTTGTAACTTTCTCTATTTACAAATACATTGAAGACAGAAAAAAAATCTACCAATTAGCTTTAGCATACTGCAGAAATAAGCAGTATAGCACTTGATTTATGTATACTGGTGTGTTGAGCTGGTTTTACTGCTGAGTCAGTTTAGCTTGGTTACTCTTTCACTTAAAAGTGGGGTTTGGTACACTTTGCTACCATTTAATCATTAAAAACAATGTACGTATTAATCTTAATAATTTAGTAGACAGGTTGCATTATTTGTTCATTTTCTTTAATTCATGTTGTCTTAGCAGATCAAAAATTCTGTTGCTTCTTAATGAGGGTTACTCTGTGATTGCAGGAGAGAAAATTGCTTCCTGAAATCAACAGATTTCAGATCAACAGAATCAACAATTCTGTTGCTTCTTAATAAGGGTTACTCTGTGATTGCGGGAGAGAAAATTGCTTCCTGAAATCTGCTGGAAAAGGAAGTACATTCTCATACTGGCGGAAACCTCTGGCACCCTCCTTTTTCCCTCTTTTTTCCCTTCCCTCCTTCCTTCCTTCCTTTCTTTCCTTCCTTCCTCACCACCCTTCCACTCTTTCCATCTGTTATCTCTCTCTTGGTTTTAGTTGTTAAATTGCACAATAAAAAACTTTGTATAGGAAGAATAAACTACATAATGAATGGCTAAAGATAATTCTATTGTTCTATATTTATTTACCGCAGAGAAATTAACAAGTAATTATAAATGAACATTTGTCAGTCTCTAATTGAAATTGGAAAGCCATAAAAGTGTTTCAGATTTACTTAGAAGAAACCTGATAGGGTTTGTACAAAGTCAAACAAAAGAACAAAAAAATCTGTGATTCCATTTTTATTTCAGTTTGTGGGAAAAAATGTGAAAAATCCCCCTTACCATGAAGGGAGACATTTAGTGGGCTTGAGACTCATTCTTAAAGACAGCAGTTACTTTCGCAACTAAACTATTTTCTATCCTCTTTTATGCTCATTAAGTTGTGTTGAGTGATCTCTAATAAAATGACCTCCAGAATTCTGTAATCAGTGATGCATCAGGATTCCATCCAACAGGTTTCTCCAGTGTTACAGTTTTGCTCAAAGCAAAGCTCAGTAGCACATTTGAACCAATGAGTGTTGTACAACTGATAACATTAGGGGTAGTTAATTTAAATTTAAGAAGATAAATTCAGACAGCAGAATCCAATACAGGAGCCTAGTCACACTCATACATTCTACTCATGCATTGTAATAGCAGAAAACTGGTGTTAATACTTCTCATTCTCCGCATACTTTAGTTAGAATATGTGTATCATGCCTTATTAGAAGATACTTTTATACTTGGGGGGAAATCCAGAATACTGTTTCTTTGTTTAAAATGATAGCAGATATAATTTCAATTTACTGGAGAACAGCAGCTTTCTGATCTCTATTCAGTCATTCAGTTCTGGGTTACAGTAAACCAACAACTAAACCACTGAATAATCAGTTGCTATGACAGTCATTGCCGTAACTAAGAGAAATAAGAGAATCTTCCCTCAAATTAGGCTACTTCCCAGTTAAATGCTATGTTGCAGTAAAAGTGTTTGAAAGCCTTTTTCTTTTCAAGGTTCAGTTTCCGAAGTTTAAGTTAAAAGGATGCTTGTGTTTAAATCTGCCACAAAAATAACTGTTCACAAATGCAGCTTGTAATGAAAAATATGTGACTGTGAAGATCTGGATTAATTTTCAGTATACTCATAGTCGCCTTACCTTATTACATCTTTGTTGTATGTGTTGAAAACATGTTTCTTTGCTGCTTTATCTTCAGTTGCCTTTCTGTAAACTGAGAAAAATATTGGTTTTGATTTTATATATATATATATAAAAAAAATATTTTAAGCTCTAATCTTTCAGAGTAGGGTTCTTTGACTTTATGGCTGGTTCATCTTGCATGTCTGGTATTTCTATATTTCTGTGAAGAAAGGAAACAAAAGTACAACTATCAAAAATGTGTTTGAAATATTTTTGAGAAATAAAATATGTTTGGATTTCTAAAACCACTGTGATGAGTTAAACAACTGCACATGTTGTCAGAACATTCATGAGCCAGGCATCTTAGGTACAGCTGTATGCCTGCTTGCGTTTAAAACTACCATAAAAATATCCACAATGTCAGTCCTGCACCAGGGTGTTCAATGTAGTTTTGTTCCTTGTGACATTCTCTCTATGAAGTTCCTCAGCTCACAATCAGTTTGAATAAGAAATTAGGCTTAGGGGGGCACATTTACAGCTTGTGCCAGTTAGTTTAAAAAATCATTACTGATTTTTTTTCACTACTCACCATATCTCCTCTCTCAGTAATGATGAGAAAGATACCTCAAAGAGATACAATTAAAAAAACATAGTAGTTCTGAGCTGTCAGCTCCTCAGCTTCATTGATACATAATACAAGAGAGAAAATTTGTTGAAGTGTTAGTCATTCTACAGTCAGGTGTTTGATAAAACTCAAATGTTTTTGAAGACAAGTATATTTTTTTTAATATGCTTCCGCTTTATGCTCTGCATGACTATAGCCTAACCAGCAAAGAAGGCTAGAAACCCTCCTGACCAAGATCAGTAATTCTTCACTATGAGGGTGATGAAGCACTGGAACAGGTTGCCCAGAGAAGCTGGGGCTGTCCCATCCCTGGAAGTGTTTAAGGCCAGGTTGGATGGGTTTTTATCAGTTTGCACTAGTGGAAGTTGTCCCTGCCCATAGCAGGGGTGTTGGAACTAGGAGATCTTTAAGGTCCCTTCCAACCCAATCCCTTCTACGATTCTAAAACAAGTTATGCTTTTTATGCTGCTGGAATTCTGTTTCTTTACAAAAATCTAAATGTGACTGAAATGTGTGAAAGATGGGTATGCTTGTCTAAGAAGCATTTTAGACTTCAAAATTCAAAAATTGTCAGCTCGCAACATCTGGGTTATAAATACTTCTTTTCTGTGGTAAAGATGACAGTTCTTAAATGATATGCAACTTTACCATTGTAAAGCAGCATAAAATCATACAGGGAAAATAAATCAATACAATTATTTTCACTCAAAATAAAATTATAAGAATAGGCAAATTAGTATTCAAAAATTCCAAGGAAAAATGTGTCTTTACATTGATGTTAAGTCTATCGCCAAGACTTCAACATTAATTATGGACCTCTGAATTGCAGCACCTTGATAGCAAAAGGAGTCTGTATAATCAGGAGTTTTGTGAATGTTTTTAATTACTTTAGCCAGAAATAATGTTAATAAGAAACACCTCCCCAGTCATTAGCTATTGTACTTTTGTGTAACACCACTTAAAGCAATACACATTGTAAGAGATGACATCACTGCCTGTGGACAGGCGAGAAGTTCTTTTCCAGTTGAACTCTTTCTTCTGTACATGTATGACTTCAACACATGTAGGACTTGATCTAAGATGTTGACATCATACTAAAAATGCCCTTATGACTGACATTTCTTGGCTTCTCAGAAAGATAAAAATATTTGAGCCTTCATGAAAGGCTGCAGTTTCTGCTAGGCACCTGTTACAGCATGGGCTCTCCATGGGATCACAGGCTCCTTTGGGCATCCCCCTGCTTTGTCATGGGGTCCTTCCTAGGCTGCAACTGTATATCTAGTCCACTGAAGACAGCCTGCCACGCCACAGTCTGCGCCATGGGCTGAAAGGCAATCTCTGCTCTGATGCCTGGAGCACCTCCTCTTCTTCCTTCTGCACTGACCTTAGTATCTTCAGATTTGTTGCTGTCATATTCTCACTCCTCTTTTTGGCTGCAGTTTTTCCTGGGCAGTTTGTTTTGATTTGTTTCTTAAACATGTTATCCCAAGGATGCTGGTGGGCTTGGCCTTGGCCAGCAATGGGTCTATCTTGGAGTTAGCTGGCATTGGCTCTGTCAGAAAAAGAGGAAGCTTCCTGGAGTTTCTTGCAGAAACAACCTTTGCAGCCTCCTACAAAAATGTTGCCTCACAAACCCAGTATTCAAGGAAAATATTATTGTTTGTCTATTAGAGTGTTGAAAATGAGGATCAGATTCTTAAACTGGAACATTCCCTTTTCTAAGGAGTGATAGTTTTATCCTCATTAATTTTGTCTTTGGAGGCAAAATCAATGCTATTTTACACAGAAAAACATGATGGGCTACTCTAATTTGACTTGTTTCGGCATTCAAAGGGACTGAATCATTGTTTTTGATTTCTGAGGCCTGTGTATTTGCTGAGGTACTAAGTATATGCACGCGTAACTGAGCCAATTATTTTCTGAGTCTGTTAGGATAATATTTCATATGGGCTGTTCTAACATTGACCTGGACAGGCTGGAAGAGTGGGCTAACAAGAATCTTATGAAGTTCAATTAGAACAAGTGTAAGGCCTTCCTCCAGGGAAATGTAACCTAAGAGTACAGCACAGGCTGGGATCTATCTGGCTGGGGAACAGATTTATGGAAAGGGATCTAGGGGGTCTACGTGGACAAGTCCAATATGAACGAGCAGTGTGCAGCTGCAGCAAAGAAAGCCAAGAGGATGCTGGGTCACATCAGCAAGGGCATCACCAATAGAGGTAAAGTCATTATCTCACTCTACGCAGTGCTTGTAAGGCCACACCTTGGATACTGTGTTCAGTTTTGGTCCCCACTATACAAAAAAGATGTGGACAGGCTGGAGAGAGTCCAGAGAAGGGCCAAAAGATGATTAAAGGACTATGAAGCCTGGCGTATGAGGAAAAGCTGATAGAAATGGGTTTGTTCAACCCAGAGAGAAGTGGTGGATTTTCCCAACACTGGACACTTTTAAGATTTGGCTGGACAGGGTGGTGGGACATTTTCTCTAGACCATGCTTTTGCAAGAAAGGTTCTACCAGATGATCTTTGAGGTGTCTTCCAACCTGGTATTCTATGATTCTGATTCTAAGAGGAATTAAGATGTCGTAACCCTTTCGTGTGACTGGGTTATGGAATCCTAGATTAAAATGGACCTGTAGCTCTGCCGATTATTTTTAAGCTTTTTAGTTCAAATCATACTTAAATTGTCAGAAATAACTTCATAGCCAGATGGTGACAGAGAATTCCTTTGTTAACACTGACAAAGGATTTCTATTTGATTGGCAAGGTGTAGCACAGCAGTTTTTCCACTTCATGACAGTACAACAAACTTTAAAGGCTTTAAATTCCCAACAATTTTATAGGTATCCTAGGAGACCTTTTGATGGATATTGCAGGTATTTCAGGAGAACTTTTGATGAATATTCTGAATTATACATCATGAAGCAACGATGACTGAAATGTTTCTGTCACAGACAGTTGTTTTAACTTTTTAGTTGCTTCCTCCTAGAAAACTGGATGAGGTTGAAGAGTGTAGAAGGAAGTGAACAAGTACTCATAGGGCAACTTTAGGCTTCTGACATGGATGCTTTGAATAGTCCCTGGGAGCATATGTTTCCACTGACAACTTAAAATAATCAGGTCATAACCTTTCTACACTGAATCATATTCTAAGGTGACTGCATAGTGAATAACTCCTTTCCGCTGAAAATGAAAGACCATCTCTCTTAGATAAAAATATTCATAATTTTCCTCCTGTCATGCTCCTTTCTGTGACTATTGTATGAAAAAGGGGGGTTATCCATTCAGAATGCAAACCTCATCCATGAGAGAATTTTTAACCCATGATACTGATCTGTACGGTGAAAACTAAGCTAATTTAATTGGGGTTTTATAGCACATAGAGGCCCTAATTTTGTACTTTAAAGCAGGTAGACAATTAATTACCTGGTATATATTTTATTTGCAGTAGCTCAGCAGTGGGTACTTTGTTTCTCCTTTTAAGGTTAAAAACCAGATGGATTTTCAGAGGTGCTGCGTATTTGCAGCTCCTACTGAAACAGTAAGTCATTTTCATAATATCATGCTGGCATAGAAGCATATGTTATTAAAATCACAGAATGGATTATGTTGTTCAGAAATAACAAATTCTGTTGCCAAAGAGGGGAGAATTTGGAAGAAGGAAATGAAACATTGCTTTGTGGCTTATTGTATAGTATCTCTTGCTAGCACAATAGCAGTTTATAAAGAATGAGGTAAAGAACTGTTTTTCTAGAATTCCTGAGCTTTATAATATATATAAATTTATCTATTCCAGGCTAAATCTTAAAAATGGCATGCAGTGTACCTCACATGAGCATAATTTTCTTGTTCTGCCTCCAACAAGAGGGACTATACCTCACTCCTAAAAGCTGCCAGTCCAAATTGTCCTCAGAAACTTGCATTGACAGAAATTCAGATAGCTTCCTGAATATTGCTTTAAGAGAGCTAAGCACTTCACATACATTCCTTTCTGACTTGAAAACAAAGGTATGCCTTTGATCTATCTTCAATAACAATGCCAAAATCCAGGATTCTGCAACTCAGCACAAAAGACCAACTTTTGCAGGTACACCCTGCTGCCAACATCTTCTTTGTGCCTGCTGTTTCTTCTCCCACCTCATTCTCTTCACCCTGTGTAGAAGATACTTGGACAGCCATCTGGAAGTATATTTCCCTGCTGGTTCCCCTGAGCCTAAATGATGAGGACAGCCACTCTTAAGGGTACAATTTTTCCAATTTTCAGTGGCTTTGTTGCACTTTGTTTCCTACCTGCAAGATAGTGAGATAGCCTTGTGAAAACAGATACATATGAGACTGCAGAGCACCCAGATGTTATGGGCAATGTAACTTATAAACGTGATACTGAAGAAAACACCAAGTAGGCGAAGCCTCAGAACAGCACTTGCAAAGAACAGAAGCTACAATAGAGGACGCTGCTTCCACAGTAGCTCTCCTGCCTCATCTCTTACTGAAGCAAATTCTGAGATTCAGGCAAGTTTGTCTTGTTTGTTGTTATTAGTGACAGTATGATAATTATTATTTACATATTGATTACTACTTCCTCTTATACTTTCTATTTCTCTCCCCACATAGCTTCCAGACTTTCAAAATGTTTTCTGTTTGGTATTCGTGTTTCCCATCCTTTTTTCTATTATCTCAGCTTTTATTTTTGAACCAATTTTGTTTTAACTTCAGTGGAAATAAACACAGTAGGAAGTAAATTCTTTGAGACAATCACCATCCTTTCCACTTGTGTAAAAAGCCTAGCACTTATTACGTTTTATGTAACTTAGTAAGATTGATTTGCTGGAACTGAAAGTAAAGGGTAAGGTGAGTTGTATTAAGGAAGCAATGGCTATCTTCCTTCCCACGCTATTACTGCATCATATGACAAAAGTAATAGGATGCAGTTACAAAGCTTTTCATCCTCCCATTCTCTCCACTTCCTGCACCCACTGAAAATGGAGTTATTGAAAATAGAACTTTGAATTGTTATTATACCTATTTTTGCCACCATGAATACATTCAGATGTGAAATATTAATATATATTTTAAAATACAATGGATTCATATTCAAGGACTCCTAAATGTTTTTGCAAATATGACTCCCTCCTCTCCTCCAAATATTTTCCTGGAAGAATGAAAATACATCATGTTTAGGTAATGCTATTTAGCTGAAGAATTGTAAATAAGCAATACCAAAAAGACTTCTTAAGCTACACATTAGTGGTCATTAAGCTCACATCAAACCAGCAAAACAGAATCTGAATATTGGAAATATTCTGAGTGTTATTAGCAACACTGATACATGATCAGCTGTAAGAAATCACAAAGATTCATGTTCTTCAAAGCTAACCTAGAGTGCTGGGTCCTGCATTTGGGTCTCAACAACCTCATATAATGCTATAGACTTGGGGAAATATAGCTGAAAAGCTGCTTAGTTGAAAAGGACCTGAGGGAGCTGGTTGACAGCTGAACATGAGTCACCTTGTGCCCAGGCAGCCAAGAAGACCAACTGCATCCTGGCCTGTATCAGAAATAGCGTAACCAGCAGAGCCAGGACAGTGATCATCCCCCTGTACTTGGCACTGATGGGGCCACACCTTGAATACTGTGTTCAGTTCTGAGCCCTTCACTACAAGAGAGACATTGAGGTGCTGGAGCACGTTCAGAGAAGGGCAGCAAACCTGGTCAAGGGTCTGGAGTCTTCTGAGAAACGGCTGAAGGAACTGAGATTATTTAGTCTGGAAAAGAGAAGGCTCCAGGGGGCCCTTATCTCTACAACTACTTGAAAGTAGGTTGCAGTGAGGTGGAGGTTGATCTCTTCTCCTGGGTAACAAATGATAGGACAAGAAGTAATGGCCTCAAGCTGCACCAGGGGAGGTTTAGATTGGATATTAGGAAAAATTTCTTCACAGAGGGGGTAATCAGGCATTGGAACAGTGGAATCACCATCCTTGGAAATGTTCAAAAACCTTGTAGATGAGGCCCTCAGTGATATGGTTTAGTGGTGGTCTTGGCAGTCCTGGGGTAATGGTTGGACTTGATCTTAAAGGTCTTTTCCAACCTAGTTGATTCTGCGATTCTATGATTATATGATTGATATGTCATCAGTATTGTTCTCAGACTAAAGACGAAGCACAGCACTGTACTAGGAAGGATTAAAATAGCTGTTGCAGCTGAACCTCGGACAGTCTTTTTGGTATTCCTTTTGGGTGATGTTGTGGTTTCCAAAGCACTGGGAGGGCCCACTGGCCTAGATACTTGCCCATACTATCCCACACACCCTGCCACTCATGACTGTCCAGCCTTGGGGAAAAT
>WYDI02011693.1:0-47325 GCA_009867235.2 Psittacus erithacus
ACTGTTCTTATCTCAACCTGTGGGAGTTGTATTCTTTCGATTCTCTTCCCCATCCCTCCGGGAGCTGAGGGAGGAGGGGGGGGGCAGTGAGTGGGCTGTGTGGCAGGCCTAAACCATGACAGTTCTAAATGTCAATTTTTACAGTGTACTTCCAATACATTTGGGCTAATCATGTCCAGTTCCTAAATTATTGCCCTTGCTCTTAAGAATTCGCAGAGATTCTTTCTGTTATTCAGATTAGGACAAAAAGAATATTTTATGTAGCTTTCCACAGTAGTTAATTAAAAAGAAAGAAAGAAAAATGAGTATTTAAAAATCATTTTAAAATAGTATTACAAGTATTTTCATACATATGAAAACTAAAGCAGCCTCATTTGTCTCAGTTTGTCACTAGCAGTTTCTGGGGGGAAGAGGGGTAAGAGGGAATAGGTTTTATTGAATTATACTGAAGTCATTGCATGAACTCCCCACTTGTCATCAAAGAATTCCTTCTTGGAGAGGGAGAGTGCATTTTCCCCTTTCTGAAAACATGGATGAATTGAGGGCTGGTCCCCTCTTTCCATATTATTAAGGTATTTATGTTTCTTTTCTGGTTGGAAACCAAGGAGCCCTCACCTGGTTGTGTGATCTGCTATTCAGTAAGGTTTGGATTCCTTGGGGTAGAAGAGCAGGAGGAATATTAGTCTGTTTGTACCAGTGACTGCTCTTGTACTTCTAGAGAAATGGGGCAGGGGGGAGAGAGAACATATATGTATGGCACTTGTTCTTCCTGGTAAACCTAGAGCTTTAATTCTACCTTTGTAGAAGACAAGTAGTGGTTATTTCTTGCAGTTCTTTAAAGATCAAAACTTGATTAGTGGGCCCATATCTGACTTTTGAGCAGTCCTGGTGAAACACAATGCTTCCATACTGTGACAAACTCTGAAAAGGGATCTAGTGAGCTTTTTTGCCTTGTAGATAGCAGATAGGCTGGTTGTATTTCTTTCTTACAGTTACTCTTCAGTGTATATTTTGGTAGATTTGTATTAGGCTTCTGTAACACCAATAAGGGTCAAAAAGCTGTTGAGTTCTTAAGTTTGTAATTTTAGCACAGCAAATGACCAGGTAATAACAAACTACTACATGTGAGAGCTTCCCCCAAATGTAAAACAATAAATTAGACTTCTCAGCCCTACCTGAAGCTTTAAGGGTTTGTTCTGGTATAATCTAAGCATATCACACTACTGCTCAAATCCATAACCATTCCCTTGGAGGATCAGCAAGTGGAAAGGCTTTTTAGTTACTGCAGTGTTTTCCAAGCAGAGAAATACTGTAAGTGTTGAGGTGGATTTGCAAAATATTCCTTTTTTGTTCTCTAAACTTTTTAGGACATGTGGTATGAATTTTCTTGGCCACTATTGCTACATGTCATGTGCCAGCACAGTGTCAATGTTGTGAGCACATCATTATTTAGGAAGTTGATGGCATAGGGATGGAAAGGTCAGAGAAAAAAGAATACTTGAAACTTTTCAGTATTTGCTGAATCTGCTTTTTTTATAGGTACCAGAGCTATATGATATGGGCTACAGCAGTGACAATGAGGAAGGAGAGGAAAACCTTGTCCCTTGTAAAGCAACTCTTGTAAGACAGTAGTTACTGTCTGCAAAGTGGCTTGCTTTGTTTATTTTAAAGCTTTTACTCGGATTACTTCTTAGACACAGATTCAACTTATACAGACTATTCAAACAGGCTCTTTGTGTTCTTTTTATTTGTGTGTTGCAGAATGAAAGCTCTCTGAAGATTCATCATATTAGATTAAAAACTGAAGCTAATTTTCAGCTGCTGACTTTTCATTGATAGAGTCAGAAAACACACCTCCCTCAAATTTTCTTAACGCATAGCCCTAATTTTAAGTACTGTAGTGTTTCCTTCTCCATTTCATTCTTCTTCTTCAGTTACTGCATTATTCTTGACATCCACAATACTTTGTTTCTTCAGGAGCTCTGTTCAGTGTTTCTTTCCCTTTCCTCCTTCCTTTTGTGTTCTTTAAATCTTCCTCCTGTTTCCTGCCCAGCATCTTTATTAAGAGCTAGCAGTGTCTGGTTCAAAATGGCATGTATATGTGTGCCATTGAGCAGAGACATCTTTGAAGTACCACAGCTTCTGTGAACTAAAACCTGCAGCACTGGAAAAACGTTCATGTAGTGCAGATTCATTTCAGATTTCTGGCTCCCTAACTGTGTAAGATGGAAACTTATCTTTCCCTGAAGTCCTCTGAACTCCCCTTTAAGGATCTTTTGACTATAAGCATGAATTTAGGCTTTAAAGGTGAGTAACTGACATGAATATTGACATGAATGAAAACAATATTCTTCTCTGAAATACACCCCCCACTGAAATCTGTTGCACAGGATGCACACTTCTTAAATGCAAAACCTCTGTGGTGGAGTGGACTATGAGGGAAAGACAAAGGAGACTTCTTTCACAGGCTAAAATAATCCTTTACGAATCCTTTTAATCCTTTATGAAAGCAGCATAGCACTACTGTGCAGCCGGGGTTGAAAGCATGATCCTGGTGCCTTTAGTTAGCAATCATTGCTGCAGACAGACCACTGCAGCTAAACACTACCAAGAAATGGGCCCCTCTACTTGCTGAATTAGGTAAATGCACATATCCATTAAGTAAATCTCTCTATCTGTTCCAATACTAGCAATCACTGGTTTGACCCAAGCAACAAAGAATACAATAGTTGAGCTAGAAACAAAGCAACAATTGTTCTGATAACATAATGTGAATGCGGTGGTTTTCATCAAGAAATTGTGGTCTGGTTTGATGATGGAAAGGATGCATTGCTTTCAGAGGTTAAGGAGAGGGAAATGTGGAAGTCTGGGCAAATAAAAAAATCCATGCCAGGGAATTGATCTTTTGAAGGCAGATTGGTTTGTGTTGAGGCTTTTGGTCCAAAAGTAGACCAGTTGTTCAAAGCAGTGAAATAGATGGTAGTTTAAAACCACCAGAGATGATTCTGGACACTCTTTTCACTGGATCATGGCAAGAGTTTTTCAGGCTGTTTTACTTGTGTCAACTTTCTGAGGTTTGTTTTATCGTTCTCCTCTTTTTTCTGTCTGCCTCAATCATGCTTGAGGAAGAAATGCAAGAAAATCTACCTACCATGGTGATATCATACAGAATACTGCGGATCCCATTAACTTGAGATACGACTCTAGGCTTAAGGCAAATTGCAAATATTCTGGAAGTGGCCATCACCTACCTATATTCTAATGTGCTTAAGGTCAAAAGTTGAATAAAGCTTTTAGATAAGGAACTAACCTATGTCTTGGTTAAGAAAATCCTTATTAGAACACTTTATATTCAGAGTTAAATGTGCATAGAGTGAATATGGAGCCATGTAGGTGCTGGGTGTGAGTTGGAGGGGAAATGGCCAAGGAAATTGTGTGGCATTGTTTAAGAAACATGCTTTTGCACATGAAATATGCCACTGCAAACTGGATTACAGCTGTTTGATCAATAATAACTTGCTTAACATATTTTCCAAGTTAGTTTTATTTTAGGATCAGTTTTACTGCACAAATAGGAATTGAAATGCAACATGATGTGGTTATATTTTAATTTCTTGCTTAAGCCAGTGCAGCTGATGGTGTTCAGCGATAGCCAAATGAGCCTTGGCTTAGGGAGTTACATTAACTATATGTTGGTCTAACAGTAACAGCTTCAGCTTGTTGAATTAGATATTTTTGTTTAATTAGTAGTTTGGTATTGACAATTAGGAATCAAACAATGTTTGTGTTGGAAAATCTTCCATTGAGCTGTGCTGGAGAAATGTTTTCTTTGTCAGACACTGTGATACTTGGACTCATCAGAAGTTGGGCAGAGGACTCCTGGTATGGATGCCTATTTTTCTTCTTAGAATGATGTTGGGTCTGTCTTAAAGTCTCTCAGTTGCCACAATATGTGTTTGTTTTGGGTTTTTTTAAATTTATTTTACTGTTTTTTAAAGGAGGGGAATCACACAAAACAGAATTCCCAGTTTCTGTTGATTTCTTAGTCTTTTACTTTGTGTAGGTATGTCTTTTCTGACCTATAAATGTCCTAGCAGTTGGTCATGAGGGAGTATAGCATACACTCTTAGGAGTGTAGTGGGCTGGGGAAGCTTACATGTGGTTAATGACTTTTCAGGCTCAGGGCTGATATTTTTTCCTCTCCCCCCCATCCCTTTTAGGTAATATACTTGAAGAAAACACCAGAAGACGCTTACAGAACACTTTTGTCTGGATCTAATCCACCTTATCTTCCATTTAGGTATGTGAACATGAGAAATGGGCCTAACTTTTGTGTTTTGGAATTTGCTAAATATAGATTTTTCAGAGTGATCTCCAGGAAAAAATATCATTTACTTCTGGTAGGATTACTTGTTCTGTGTTGGAATAAGAAAGCCACTGAGATTAAGTAAAACTTCCAGTCTTGCAAACTATCAGGTTTTGAAAATAGTTCTTAGCATGTTTGTTGTTGAGCAATTCAAACCTTACTTCATCATGTACTGTGTTTTACTACTTGGAAGTCATTCCCATCTTTTAAATTCCCTAGTACCTAAGCAGCTAGACTTACTTGAATGAAGAGGGGTTTATGCTGTTACATTTTCTCTGTTTTGCAGAACAAGTACTGATGTTCAAATTAAGATGCTTTGCCTGTTTGTTTCCAATGAATCATAGCTAATTTCTATCAATCTGTCTTTATTCCCTGTACTAATGTCCTGCTGAGACTTAAATCTGAGGAGTTCTAGCTGTCATGCTTATCTAATAAAGAGACTTCCAAACTTTTTTTATGGTTTGGGCCATGAAGTGCCCTTGCGCTTTATGAATGAAAATACCTCATGCTATTCTTATGTAAACACTGGCAATAAAAGGCAGCTACAAGAAGGTCAAAATCCTCGGGTTTTTTGGGCGGTCAGCATGGCACAACTGGTGTTCGCTGTCAGCCAGTGCATTTGTGAATGTGGCCCTACCTTGTCTGTGTCAAATTCATCTGATTCTAGATACTCAGCAAAGGAAGATCGCATTCTCTCTCCTCATAGCTTGTACAGGAGCCAGGTACAGTATAAACTGTTGGGGTGGTAGATTTGTATTTAAAGTCCAGTTTGACTGTGAAATCTTAAAATCAGTGATAGCTTATATTGGTAGGGAGTTTATACACTGACCTGGTCATTGATAGCTCTCCAAAGCCCAAGAAGTTTAACGAGCTATCAGTATCCATATTTTTTTAGCTAATTATAAAATATACTTGTTACAATGCATGAACAAATGACTTATTTTAAACATATCAGTGGTCTAAATTCTACATAAAATGCAGGAGTGATGATCTAAGTTAAAGAATAATGTATAGTTTTCTCTACCTCTTAGATTCTTTGGTTCCTAATCTTGTCCCAGTTTCAAATAATTACATTGGTCCTTTCTATTTGCAGAAGGTTTAGCTACTTGAGAATTGCTAGAAGTTGTTCTTTGAAGCAGACTATTATTCTGAGCACAGAAACTGTCAGTACATTGTATCTCCTTATTATTTTGGGGAAAACAACAAGATAAATTTCCTTGTGTGAATTTCATCTGTAGCAATTTGGTGGAGTCCAAAATTCATTATTCTCCCTTTTGTATAAAATTTTTAGTAGTTCAACTTTGGCAGGAGTATTTCTTTCTTATAAGAGCTTTTAATACTGAAGAGATATAAATTTTTCAGAATCTTAACCTTAGCTTATTCACAACTTGCTTAACAAGCAAAACTCTTAGTAGTGGAGGATGTATGTGATCAGGGAATAGCTGGATCTTGTTCAGCAATGACAGAAACGTACTATTTGGAATGACAGTAAGTTGCTATGTCTTTAGGTTCCTTTCTCCCCTGCCAAAGCAAATATTAAGGTGTGGAGAAAACTAACTGAAGAATTTGAATTGCCAAATCCCAAAATTGTAATTGGGAGGAATAGTGTGTTTGCAGACACTATTTCCTCAAACCAAAGGCCACAGACCTTTGCCTTGCAACCAGTTCTTTATAATAATGATGATGATAGCATTTTTTATTAGTACTGCTGTTATTTCTGCTTGACTGGTAGGGAGTAGTGAGCATAATTGGCTCTGTGATTTCTTGTGTGGCTGTAAGAACCACAGTCACAAATATAAGGACACAAAACAATGTCATTTAAGTGTTAATGATTCAAAGCAAATTCTCGTAAGTTTGAATTCATAGAATTCTATTCCAAAATATGAGAGTTACATCAGCAAAGGAGAGAGTTAAAAAAAATCACAAAACCCAGCAAGATTTTCTAAAGATAACTTCATATAATATATAAAGAGCAATGCATGTCTGGGAGAGAACAGAGCTGAAGATGCTGATGAAGGCAATATCCAGCAAAGAGACTGCTCAGGTTTTGCAGTCTGGCCTGTCAAAATGGTTACAAAAGTATAACCACTTTGTTCTGTTTATGGGCTTCAGTAGAAGAGGACAATAACGGAGCGAGTAGGCAGTCTTCTGAAACATCAGTCCTCTGCCGTCTTTGTCCCTGTGTTGCGAGCTCTGGGTTGCTGTTAGATAAATGATTGGCTAAAACTTAAGTTCTTTGGGAGAGGATGTGGGTTTTGTGGTGGGTTTTCTGTGTTGTGGATTTGGATACGGTTTTGGAGGGTTCTAACAAAGCTTTGGGTATTTTAGAGGATGTGAGGGAGGCAGTCTTGAGCAAAGCCATGCTGTTTCTAGAAGGAATATAGCATTACGAGCTTTTGCTAGAAGAATTAAACATTTTGATTTCTTGAGTGTTCTTTCATATATGGCTTGAGGCTGGAAAGTACTTAGGTTTCTTTTGCAGCGGCTTTGGACTACGTCAGGTCTTGACACTGGATTAGAGCCGAAGCAGATTCTCTTCCTGCGGTATGGTTTGTACTGCTGGGAAGGAAGGCTGTGTAATCTAGCTGTGCAAGAGGTGAGACAAGGGGAGGTGAAGAAAAGAGACTGAAGGACTCGGACAAGATAGGAGGCTATCTTCCCCCAAGAAATGGGGAATCTGATAGGAAGGGGATATTTGACAGTTGAATTCATAGGAAGAGCTAGAATAGATGCAGAAGGAACTTAAGAATTACTGGGGCTGAGAGGGAGGGCAAGTAGGGTCTGATGAGGGCCTCCAGTGGGGCAATCTAGATTAGCTGAGAATGGGAAAGAAAGAACTGATTCCTCCTTCCCTGTTTTTCCAGGGCCTTTCAGATTCTTTTCTCCCCCTGTCTATTCTAAGACATTTAAGACACCTCTGGTGCAAAATATAGGTGAGGGGGTCTATAGCTGCCTGGCATCAAGCTCTACTGTGGAGAGACAAGTTGGTGCTTTGAGAAAGTTTGCACTCCTTCACATCTTTAGTGTCTTAGAAAGAACTAAAATGACTTATGTATAGTGAAAACCATAGCCAAATGTCTTACTTCATCCCTTCTATTCTAAGATCTAGGAAAGAAAGAATTTGAGATACTGAATCATTGGTATTCAGTTCTTACCGACTTGAATTTATTCTTGTACAATATCTAAGTTCTGGGCTCCAGCTTTGGAGTATAGGTCCTCTCTGTTTGAATTGTTACAGCCAGACTGTTTAACTATTTTGATATCTGAAATGTCTTGTATTTGGGAAAAAAAATATAGGTAACTTTCAATAGGTAGAAGCTGCAGGATTGTCAGATTCTTTATGGAGCACCGAGGAATGCTTACATGAAGTGATCACTGGGAAACTGATCTACTTTATTCTAGCTCAGTGACCTCAAAAAGCTTTAATCGGCTTAGATCTTTAGCTGGTATTTCATTTAAAGACAGCTTCAGCAAATACTGCTTGGGAGTGGAAGGAAATCAGAATACCCCTCTTGCAAGATACATGGAAATGTTCTGATTTTGTTTTTATCATAGGAAAATTAGAGACAAAACAGGAAGATAAGGCAAGACTCTCTTTGAGACACTTACTTTCAGCTGATTCTCTGTGACACTCAAGTCATTTGAAGATCTTGCACTGTAACTTCTCACTTCCATTTAAGAAAATGGTGCTAGCCCCATTTGAAATCATCATAAATACCAGTTTCCCACTGGGAAACTTAAGCTTTATGTTTTTACCTCAAACTGCTCTGTATTGACTTTATATTAAAGAGAAAAAAACCCAATATATTTTAGTGTGTGTTCAGACTAGATGTGATACAGATTTCAGAGTTAGATTTTAATTTGTAGCTCTTTGGTTTTGTTTCTTTATTGGCAAGTGCTGAGCAAGCACTGTTTTGTTATTGACAGTGTTTAGAGGTTTGGTGGAAGGAAAGTGTTCTGCAGTATTGAGGTCAGCTACAGTAACTGTGAAATCAGATGTGGGATTTGCAGCTCCGGAATGCTGGCTCAGATTCATACCGTATCTGTGTCTCATAGAAATAGACACATTTTTCTCATTTTGAAGGCAAATAGAGTGCTATCAGGTGGCAGCTGGTAAAACACTATTTGCAAATCAAGGTGGTTATGCATTTGGCCATAGAAGACTGGAAGAATACTGTAATGAAACATCAGCAACAGGAATTGGAGCACCCGTACCGTAAAACTGTGCCAGAGATGTCTGTATGTGCTCCTTTCCATCATTCTGAGATTAAATGAGGTCTTGCTTTCTCTTCGTGCTTTTTTAAATGCAGACTTCTGAGTTGAACAAAAAGGTTTAACATTTGAAATGCAAATAGCTTGGTTTGTACCAGTAAAAACACTGGAATGTTTTCCTATACCAACAAGTATTCCCAGTAGTCCCAATTACTACTGCCTTAAACATAAGCACATACATGAGTTTTCTGTAGGATAGGATGCTGACTGCAGAAAAAGGAGAAGAATAATTTTAAATAGGAAGAATATCTGGAATTAATTTTAATTTCATGTAAAAATCATGTTTCTTCAAGGTTAGTAAATGTATTTTTATAATGCTCTTCCTTATAACAGTGCTTTTCACTTTTTGTTACTGTGGTGCGAAGTGTGGCCCATTTAGAATCTATTGCATTTTATGCAACCTAAGATTAGTTTTATTAATTATTGCTCTAAACCTTTTGAAATATGTCTGTCATTTTAGAAAGAAAATGCATGCTGGTGAATCCGGCACTATACAATTGACTTCTCAATCTGGCATGAGAATAGCTGTATTTCAAGCAGGATTTTTGTAAAGGTTAATACTAGTTCTGACAGTATCCAGTATTTTTATCCATGGTCTGGAAATTTACACAAAATCAGTAGGAAGATGGGTTGACACAAAGAATGGTGGAATGGAACTAGCTGCTCTGCATTAGTTTTTAATGATTTCGTTTTTTTCCAGTAAATGCATTAATTCAGGAGGATTAAAGAAAATAAGATGAAATTTGGTTTTTAAATATTTACAAAGCTTCTTAATGACTCTTCATCAGGAGCTGTAATAGGGGTGATGGGTTCAAAATGAAACAGGGGAAGTTCAGGTTAGGTATAAGGCAGAAGCTCTTCCCTATGAGGGTGCTGAGGCACTGGCACAGGGTGCCCAGAGAAGCTGTGGCTGCCCCATCCCTGGCAGTGTTCAAGGCCAGGTTGGACACAGGGGCTTGGAGCAAACTGCTCTAGTGGAAGGTGTCCCTGTCTGTGGCAGGGGATTGGAACTGGATGAGCTTAAGATCCTTTCCAACCCAAACCAGTCTGGGATTCTATAATTCTAATGATTTGACATGACTTCTCACTCATTCTCTGGGATAGAAAAAGAACTTGATAACTCTGCCTCTGCCTGGAGGAAGTCATTGAGGTGAGTAGTGGGGGGAGATTTGTTTTGGGTGTGCTTTTAACAAAGAAAGAACCAAAACAGTAAGTGACTTAAAATACCTCAGACAACTCCCTGTAAACAAGAAGATATTTTATTCAAGTAGTTTATTGAAAACATTCAGGAAATCAGGTCATGATAGACTCTTAATCTTTGCTTTTTAAGTATTTCTAGGCCTTTCTAGACGTGCTGTTGGCAGTAAGATTGTCATTAAGCATCTGTCCTGTCTAACACTTCTGCAAAATGCCCTTTGACTGAACTCTACAGGAATACTAACACTTCTCTGGAATAATATGAAATCATCTATTTAATAGGAAAATTGAAATTAAAAAATGGCACTTCATAAGTACACTGCAACTGGGCTTCATAAGTAAACTTTTTTACTTTTTCTTTTTTAACATTTAAAACAGCTCTGTAAGGTGCATTTTGTTACTTGTTTCTGTTCTGAAATGAGTAACTTGGGTTTCATCTCCTAATAGAGTCCACAGGCACTTGCCTTTCCTGTAGTTCAGATATTGCTGTACTGTATTGATAGATCCAGCATGCAGAGTTCTCATGGGTTGTACATAAAACTTCTGCCAGATTGATTTCTTTGTTCTTGCACCTAAACTTTAATACCTGTAGATAGCTTAGCTTAAAATTCTGGGACATAAGGCAGTAAGTTTCAGATAGGGGTTTGCATCTGGAATTGATTCTAATCAGCCACTTGTGCTTTTGGAAACTAGAAAATAAAAAAGACATATTCATGCTTCCTCTTGAAGCATGAGGTAATATCAAGCCACTGCTTCCAGGTGTTATTCACCACCCTGCTGTACTGTCATTCATGTCTAGTGCTTGTTTGTGGTTTCAATCCATTATTGCATTCCTAGACAAAAGATAAAGGGGGGGGGGAGAGAGAGAGAGAGAGGATGTGCTATGAGGTTTTCAGATGTTAACCCAGTGTATTGTGTTTCTTTAAAAAAAATAGCCCCAACATTAGAATACTGCTACTCTTTGAATTTCTGGGAATTTGAGATTAGGCTTAAACAGCTTTTCAATTGTTCATTCCCAAACTTTGCCTGTTTTGAATTTTGCTGGCTTTCAGTCTTTGTCATTCCACTGTGTGTGGATGGCATGTGTCAGCAGAGCTGTTTTCTCCAGGCAGAGTGCACCTACTCTTATGGCAAGGTGTACAGTGACAGAAATGAGACGTTTGAGGCAGGGCTGATGTAGCAGTGGATGTTGGCTGCCAGCATCCATATGCACCTCACTGGAAATAGCTGTCTGTGGGCACTGTAGCTATGAATACCGCACATCTGGAATTGTGATAGGCTTACCTTGAACAGCAAGGTTGAGTTCAGTGTCTTCTCTCCCTTCCTTTTCTCTGTTCTCTCTCTTGCTCTCTGCTATTAATGGATTAGAGATTATGTGGCTTTTTTCCCCGGTGTTGTGTTTATGTACTGCAGTTTCGGATGCCTTATTCGTTAGAAGTGGTACTTATAGAGGAAATAAAAGCTAGATTCTTGCTATAGCAAAATAACATGTACTGCGGAACATCTGCTACAGTCATGTCTTCCAATTATATTTGTCTAAATAGTTAATTTTGTGGTTTGCATTGGTTTAGGTTTTGTTGTGTCTGTTAGCCTCTTCAGAAAACTGTTAACAGGTTTTACAGCTTTTCTGTTATACATGTTCCCATTGGGGCCTTAAGATTGTTTTTGCTTGGAAGACCCTTTTGTTTGCTAAAGTCCTTTTGTGCTAAAATGATCTGTTATCTAATTTTCTCCTGTCAAAAATGTATTGTCTGTTAAATTACATATTACAGCTTTGGTATGTTCTGCTTATCTAATGTAATGAAAATACTTTCTGGCTTTTCATTTTGAAAACCTACTTTGTTGGATTTGGCTCTTGAAGGTTGATTCACACTTGAAAGTTCTATTCTAAAACACTGTACTAAGTATTTTTTAATACTCTAATCTCTTGAAAGCTTTTCAAGAATAGCCTGCTTGTAATATGACGTTAACAGAATTGGAGCTTTTCAGTTGCTTAAATACATTTTCTATCAACACTGCTTGCTCAAAGATGCTTACTGTCTTCTTAAAGAATGGGAGAGAATATTCTAGTCTTAAAGTACTTGGAATTGAAGGAACACATCAATACAAAACCTTCATACAATTTAGAGCAAGTAGACTATCAACAAAGGAAAGTTTTCAATGAAAGATTGCAATTTTGACTCAATTATAGATTAAAGCTGTAGCTGGCTGAAACCTAAAATAATGTTGTTCTGCTAAATTGCAGTTCTTAGCACTCTGGATAAGATGGCTTGGAGCAAAACTACAAAACATTCCTTCAATGAGTGCTTAGGAAATAATCTGCCCAGGGAGAACGCTGCTGAAATGCAAACTGCTCTGAAGCACACTTTGAAAAGGACTTTGTCTTCTTGCCACACTGCATTTGTTGCTGATATTTTTGGTGGTGTTATGTGGTTTTATGTTGCTGTCTGTAACCACTTAAATATGTTCTGCTTTGGGGTATCCTGTCATCTTTTAAAGAGAAACTGTTATTTTCATAGTGGCAGAACTGAGGTTAAGCAACTTTAAATTTAATTATATCTGGATATTTTTGAATCAAATCTGTAATCAGACATCAAAATGAGCCTGTAAATGAAATCAAAACTAGTAATCTATTTGCCTTTCCCTGTAAGTGTAACACAGTGAAGAGTAATGATTAAAGCAAGTTTTGTTATATTTACTACTATCCTTACACAATTGAGAAAGGATGCAAAGCTTCCTGTTCCAGGACAACATGAATAATCTGATAAAGGGCATGTAGTTGCTGATGTAAAATAGCACTTAAAATGCTTTGTAATATCTAACTGCAGTTACACAGAGCTACGTTTTTAGTGGGCGTGTGCTTTCGCATCAGCAAGCTTCTCACAAGATGTCTTCTTTGAACTCTAATTCAGAGTTCTTAAAGAGGATGAAATAACTTAAATGTATTCTGTGTGTGCAGCTTTTCCCTGAGTTCTTCAAATAATTCTGTGTATATTAAATTCGTTTGTATTAAATCCATAGGGATGCTTCATTTGGGAACAGCATGTACAATCTTACGATCTTGGACTGTTTGCAGGGAATAAATAAGGTAATGACACTTTTCCTTAGCAAAACAGATTTCAACTGACTTTTAAAACAAGAAGAAAAATACTCGGAAAATATATTAGATCTGGTTTCAAGCAAAAGCTGTGAGTTGAGGTGTATTCTGTCATGAAGCCTAAGTTACTGAGGACTGCAAGTAGTGAACATGGAGGAAGATTACACCTTTATGTGGCTGGCTGGCCTCTGACAGCTTTCTGAACTTCACCTTCTGAATCAGAACATGCAAACACCCCAGGCCTGGCTGTTCTTAACACTGCAAGGTAGTGCACTAGCTCTGCTGTAGGTCTGCAATGGATCATTTATGATGAGTGGTAAAAGGGAATAACAGAGGTTCATAAAGTCAAATGTGACAGACATCTAGGTATGCTGTGATTTGATCTGATCTGTTGGTACAAGTACTTTGTCCCAGCTTGCCCCCCCAGACACTTAGTTTACCTGCATCTTCTCCTAATTGTTTACGAAGGATGAAAACCAATGTATCTTACTGGTGTTCTGATGTGTCACTTTCCAACAGGCCTGATCCTGGAGAAGAGTAAGCTCCAGTATGGCTTTGTTAAAAGTATAACATCACATCTTAATTTGCAGCCTTGTGTTATGTACTTCATACTCTAAGCAAAGATGAGATTTTGTCCATAATTTCCCAGTGATCTTGATGAAGGGAGCAAGCTGTGTGAACAGCTCTATACAGGCACTTTGTAGATTATTTGTAATTCTTATAAGTGTGGCAAAACAAGTGTTTCTTCAAAACTGAAAACAGAGAGATCCAGCTTAATATTTTTAGTTCTGTGGGGGTGGGAAAGGAGCTGTCAGTTAACAGCAAGACTCTTAATTTGTGTGGCATTCTACAGCTCCTGAAGCTCTGTGAAGCAGTTAGTGCAGTCTCTGTAATTTATCTGGAACAAACTTGTCAGAAGGCCCTTGCACATCAGCTTTTCCTCCTTTGTTCCTATAAAATTTCTTACTGAATTTCTGTCCAATTCACCTACAGAGGAAAAAACCACTTGGAGCAAAAATCTTAATCTAAAGAAAAATCTCAGTCTGCCTGGGTAAATTTGGTGTTTGAATTACATAACATGTAATTCAGGGGGCCTACAAATTCTGGAGTGCTCCAGCCAACCATGCTAAAATAAAATAGGTTTTCTTGTTAAGACAAACCTCTTGGTACCTTAGGTTTCATGACAGCCCCAGTATTGAGCTTGCATTGTCTACAACAAAGCTTTTGTCTTTGAAAAAGTTTTATATGTAGCAAATAATGGCAGAGTGATGATGATTGTTTTTTTTTAAATCACAGATCTATGGTGTAGTTTTATTGCACCTTAATCCCAGAGTGTTGGGTAACGTCTGTACTTCTCTCAATTCGCTAGATTGACTATAAATATATTCTGCAGTGCTGTCTTCCACCTATTCCTTGGAAGAAACTTGGGCTATGAATTTCTTATTCATAGAATTGGGTTTTGGTATGGCATAATACGCAAGCCTTTAGTGCAAAATGAGCATATTTAATAATAGTCCAGTAATCAAATACAAAACTTGACTTCTTTCAGTCCTGTAATAAATACTGAGTAATGTAGTCTAGCAAAAGTCATTCTATCAGTGGAATGTGTATTAAAAGCAAATCACAAAACACAGGTTATAGACAGTATTTTATTCTGCATGTGCCTTTTTGCCTGGGTATGATGGTGATAAGTCAGAGTATCATATTAAGTATAGAAAATCAATAAACTTATTGGTCTATGTTTTGTTATGTCCAGCTGCATGAAAATGTATTCAGCATAGAAATCATTGAATGGATGTGTGACAAAAAGGGAACTGCTCTTTGTCATCTGCCTTACAATAAAAAACATATGTACGTAGTGGGATGGGGAGAATCAATTTGATGATTTAAGTGATATGCAACAACCTTATGTCCCATTGTAATGTCTTTGAAAGGCTAAAAAAGAGCCTGATGTGCTTTAATGACATTGTTGGAGTTTTTGTTATGTGTTAATCTGTGCAAAATGTTATGTTGTCTTACCATAGAGGCTTCAATAAACCAAAAGCAGAAACATTCAGTGTTTTGATTTTGAACTCAAAAACAGTTATAAAATTAGATTCTACATCATATTTCGGTATAAACTGACACCTTGTTGCCTTTTAGGCCTTGCAGCATGGATTTTTTGACTTTAAGACATTTGATGTGGATGAATATGAACACTATGAGGTTTGTACCTTTAATAATGAGTTGAATGTGTTTCGTTTACCTAAAATAAGTTAGAATATACAGGGACCCACAACTTAAAACATACTGGAAATGCATTTTAATTCAAGTAAAACCCAGTGTTCATATGTAAGGTACGTCCATCCAAACCTGTGTGCTTTATGTGAAAAACATGCTGGAGGAATACCCTTGTCTTTTCAGTGCATCACATAATAAGTCTGTTGTCTTCTTATAGCCCTTCTGGCTTCTGGAACCTTTTTCATGCTTTCCCAGCCTTCCCTGAGGATACGATCCAAGGTCTCTCAGCTGACCCACAGAGTCCGTAGGTTTTTTTCCAGCACTTGTTGAGCTGCTTCCTGAGATGCCATTAGTCCCAAATATGTGATAATATTTTTAATAGCTACACAGATTAAGCACATTTTGAACTTTCTGTAGTAAGGATGGATTATGTGGGCATTCTAGTAATGAAAATAAATCCGAGTATTTCTCTAATGAAGTCCTAGAAAACTAATACCTAAAATAAGTTAGAACATACAGTCCCCCACAACTGAAGAATAGATACTCTGGTTGACTCTAGATGCTTCAACGATTTTCTTCTCTAACATACACACTTTTAACTGCTAATAGTAGACAGTTATCTCAAGCTCTGTTGCTGCAGAGAACCTTTAAGATATGCCCGTGCTGCAGCTGTGAAGTGGGCTGTGTACAGAAGCTGTACATACAGCTGGCCCAGAACACTTCCATGAGCTGTCTGCCATTTCCCTTGGTTGTATTGGACCTTGTCTTTGGAACTTCCCTGAGTTCCTGAAGTCGCTCTGGTTAAGGAGAAAGATACATAAACTAGAGGTGTACTGAACATCTGCCTATATGATAAACTCTTCTTAGAGTTGTATTACTTAACTGTAGCCAGTTTTTTTCCCTCTCAGCCCTTCTAGTTTCAGAAAGTGTGGAAATAATGAGAGTAAATTTGCTGTCTGAAAACATTTGAAAATTTATTCCCTTAAGCTGAATATTTCTAATATCAAATAAGGACAACTGCTTTTCTTAAATGTCTGTAACATTTGGTAAGCAATTGTTTTGACAGCAAGAAGCTATGGGTGACTCAGTACGTATCTGAAATACATACAGCTCTAGGACATACCTCAAGAAAGAGGGTGAAGTCAGGAGAGGAGTAAACTATGGAAAAACTGGATTTGCAATGCAGATCTCTACAGTAGATGTTGGCTGCAGCAGGCATGCCATAGCATAAACTTAAAAAAGCACCTGTAGAAGGAGTTCTGTACACTGCAATGTTCCAGAATGGTTAGATTGAGAAATTGGAATAGTCTTTGCTGAATTACCAAAATTCAGTGACCAGTAACTAAAATGTAAAGTATGAAATTGCTGGGGGTTTGCTTTCTCTATGTACAAAAGGAAGAGGTTTGTCTAAACACAAATGATGGTTGGGAATACTTAGGATTTGGCATTAATCTGCCTAAAAAAAAGTATTAGAATAATTGACTAATGTCTCATTATTTTGTTTGATGCTGAATATTAGGCTGTGAAAAGCGTGTGTGTGAATGGTGTTTAAGTAGCTGCCTGCTCTCTGAGGTCTTCTATGGTTTTATGCCTCGTGGTTAGCTTTATATGTTTAGCCCATGCTACATTTCAGAACCTTTGAATGTTCCAGGTTTTTTGCTGTGTTAGGTCTCCAAATGTGTAGTTTTGCGGAGAAAAGTTGCATAAGACTTAAAGGGGGCAGCTAAAGGAAATTCTATTTCACATTTGTAGCTTTTTCACCTCACTCCATGGTCAAGGCAGCTAATTCCCCTTTTGTTGGACTAGATGTAAAATACTCAAGTTCTCCTTTTTGTTAATCATAACGTTGTTTGCATGTGATATTGAGTATATACAAATACATCTGTAGTTCAGATTGGTTAATATTTCAAGTATTCACAGTAACCCATGTAGCTATAAAGAACTACTTATTTCACAAATAAAGCTGGTAATACAGATACAAAAATACATTTGACTTACTGAACAGGACCTCTTCCCTAAAAGGGTAGAGGTGTTCCAATGTTGGCATTGCAGTGTGTGACACAACTCTGGGTGATTATAGAGTCCTGACCTGGCTGGAAGATGGGTTCACTGCTCCTTATGCAACCTTGTTCACTTCCAGATTTCTCTCTGTGAGGACATTTGGAGCAAGCCTAATGGGCTTAGCAAAGCATACAGTGGGTGAATTGGTTACAGTAATGTCCATTATCAGATCCTTTCACTCATTAGGATGTTTTGAGGAGCTGACAGCTAAAAACTTAAGCTTAATAGTGCAGCGCAACTAAGTGCCATGTCCTTAAAAGTCACACTGAGAATAACTGCATTGCTACATGAGGAATGAGCGCTTTCCAGTTAGGATAAAAGAAGGCAGTTTTACACTTTAGTCAGACATTTCCGAAGAAGCTTCCAGTTTTTTAGCACTGCCAGGATTTGAAAAGCTTTTTTGAAGTTTTTATTTAAAAGTGGGCAAGAAATGCAAAAGCTCCCAGTTTGAAAACGTTCTCAGTTTAGTCTTTTTGTTTGATTTATACTTTGCTTCTGTGATTACTGGCTCATCAGAGCTTATGCCAAGATGTAGATTTTGGTTTCTACAGGGAAATCAGAGTTGTTTCTAAGGACTAGTTGGTTTTAATTTGTTTTCTGTGAATTGGGTTTTTTAGCCAACACCTTACAGGGAAGGGAAGCATTTTTCCATATTCTTTCATTAAAACATACAAGAATGTTGGTGTTTGTAAGTTTTATAACTTACAAACTTTATATAAGTAGGTATCTTAAACTGCTGTAACCTCTAAGAGAGAAATATTTTAGAGGATCTTTCTGCTTTTCTTGTAAAACTGCAGCAAAATTGGTTTGTGTCATGAAGAGATTTCTGCAAAGCAGCTTATGATTGGTTGGTCTCATATAGGTGAGACGATTAATTCCATTTGAAGTGTTTTAATTTAAGGTAGCAACAACATAGTGAAAAGCAAAATAAACTTGAGATTAATTCTTTTGAACCTTGTCTGTACAGATATTAAAATGCTTTTCTCTTTTTCTCCTAACATTTTTTTATAGCGAGTGGAAAATGGTGACTTCAACTGGATTGTCCCAGGAAAATTTTTGGCATTTAGTGGACCACACCCAAAAAGCAAACTTGAAAATGGTATGGTGCATATTGTAATGATGTCCCATTTCCAGCATGTGAAACAGTCCCACCCAGTGAGCAGAAGATGAGAGGTTTATAGGTTAATTTTCATCTTCAGAAATAATCCTACAGGGAGCAATGATAGAGCTTAATTCCAACGGTTTTAGAATTCTTCTTGGCTAGAAGAATTCCAGTTCTTCCAACAGTCAGTGGCTTCCATTTAGTGATAAAGTGCCTGAGAAATTCAGGTCCTTCCTTTTTTCCTGGAACCTGACACCTGATATAAGAAGTGTGCAGAATTAAAGGTGAGTTGCATAAAGCAAAAGAGACTGTAACAAAGAAAAGACTTTTAAAAGAAGCTTGCCTTTACTACTGAAGTTTCTTGGCATAATGGGAAGAACCTACATGATTCTAATGGAGTAAAAAAGAAACTTGATCAACAGAGGGAAAAGAGAGATTTGGTTCAGCTAAAAGGAAACTTGGTCATTTAAAAACTACAGTCAGATTTTTGCTGAATTTCAACTTACTCCTTGTGCTTCTTCCTTTCATAGGTTATCCTCTTCATGCACCTGAAGCCTACTTTCCCTATTTCAAGAAACATAATGTCACATCAATTGTAAGACTCAACAAAAAAATTTATGAGGCCAAACGTTTCACTGATGCTGGGTTTGAGCATTATGACCTGTTCTTCATAGATGGAAGCACACCAAGTGACAGCATAGTTCAGAGGTTCCTCAATATCTGTGAGAATGCTGACGGGGCTATTGCTGTACATTGTAAAGGTGTGTGCACTGTTAGTTCTCAGACTGAAGTTCAAGATGAGTATTAATCCATAGAGTTTATTTAGAAATAAAGCATTTAAAAATAACACTTTCCAGTAATGAAAATAATATTGCTTATGATACTTGACTAAATATATGATAAATGTTTGTTATTTTCATGTGCGTAGTAAATTCTTTCATCCTATGCCACTACTTACAGCAACTGACAATCTATTGTTCATTGTCTTGGTTTTTCTTAGTATTGCTAGAAGGCCTGAGTTTGAGTTGATTTCTCTTTTGCATTATGCTTCCACAGCATTATGATAATTGTTTAGGAAATGTAAAAGACTGAAAGGTTTTCTTTGTGCTTTCGGACTGTTGTCCATTTTTCTGTGGAGCATGACCTTCCACATTTCAAGTTAATGTGAGTTACTGTGATGCCAGCTTTTCAAACCTGCCTATTTCCGCAAAACAGCCACAAACATGCTTAATCGAGGATGATTAACAAAGGTTTTGAAGGGTTTGGCTTGACTTATGTTTGCTGTTGTGTAAGGACATTGTGGAGACGAATGTCCTGCTGGTCTGAAACAAGAACCGTGCTATTCATCATTTTTCCATGAACAATAAGCATGCATATCTAACATAAGTTTATTTGCTAACAAGTTGCTACTTTGGCTAGAACCCTGCAATTCGGCCATTAATAAGCTGGACATCTGCTAACTGAGTGAGAGTATAGACTAGTGATCAACAGGAGTAGATTGTTATTCTCCAGGCTTAGCGGCTGAAGGAATACAATATACTTTTCTAGTGACTTAGATATGTACTTACTAGACTTCCTGTTTCTAAAACCAGTAAAAACCAAAATCAAAGTACCTCTGAGAGGCCAACACACATACTTTACAAATCAAGCTTCAAATGCATGCAAATAAATGTGCACATCACAACAGAGAGCAGCATGGGTCTCCTCAGCCAGTGGCTTTTCCTTTTTGAATCAGTTCTGTTGTGAAACCAAGCTATGAAAGTATTCACTGCTACCTGTAGAAACAGCAAGAATTTTGACCAGTGTATGATTTCATATATCAATGGCTTGGTAATTGCTTTTTTCTTTTTGTAATATCAGCCTTTAAAAAGACCCCAGACAACCAGCTTGGAAGTAGAATTGTGCAAGTTCCAAGAGTGATCATCGCTCCATGCATTCTTGAACCCTATTAACTTTTTACAAGCATATGTTTGTTCTTATATCTGCAGCATTGAAATCCAGTTATGTGATAAATGAGATACTAACAGAAGTTCTTTCTTCAGATATTAATGTGGTGAAGAACATTGTAAAGACATCTTCTCCTACTTTAATTGGATACTTAGCAAATGCTCATGGATTTGTATGTGAATGTTGATACTTGTATTTCTGTAGCTGGCCTGGGGAGAACAGGAACACTGATTGCCTGCTACATAATGAAACACTACAAGTTCACACATGCTGAAGCCATTGCTTGGATAAGAATATGTCGACCAGGCTCTATTATAGGACCCCAGCAACACTTCTTGGAAGAGTATGTATACCTTCTTTGCTACTAAGAATGAACTGCTTCTCTGCATCCTTCTCCATCTTGCACTATTTATAGGATCTACTTTCTGTCTACTGACATCATATGTTACTGCCTGTTGCAGTATATTTAAGGTTAGTCAGCTTGGGATTGAACTCAAACTTGTTAACAATCGTCTTCTCTGGGGTGCTGTGCCTTTTGTCACCTTAAGGGGCAGAGGATCTCAAGACTCTGCATGTTTGTGTTCATATATAGCCAATAATGACACTTAAAATTAATCTCACAATAGTATAATTGCTATTGTTTTTTTCTTTCTTGTAACTAAAGATTAAGTATGTAGTGGACAGCTCCTGACCTCTGTCAGTTTCCTAGCATAATGCATGAAGTGTTTCTGATTTGGAGCTAATGGTCATTAGCAAAATAAAGGCATGGTTTTAATACAGCTTTTCTCAAAATGGAATGTATACTTTGGGTTGAGAACATTTCATGTGCAGATAACTTGAACAGGTGATTCAAGGTTTGATCCTGACTGGAACTGAATGACAAAATTGCACTGGCTTCGGAGATGTGGGCATTAAGTTTAAGAAAGAACATTTGGAAAAGATCTACCACAAATTAGTGTGGTGATTTAAGCCCAGCAGCAGCTCAGCACCACACAGCTGCTCACCCACTGCTCCCCACTGCCCACTGGGTTGGAGAGGAGGGTCAGAGAAAAGGTAAAGCCCTGTGGGTTGAGGTAAGAACAACTCAATAGTTGAAATAAAAATAAAATGTAATAATACATTAATAATAATGATGACGAAAGGAAATAGAGAGGAAGGAATAATACTACCACCCCTCACCTACCTCTTTTCCCCCTTTACAGCCCTGCAAAAAAAGAAAGAACCAAAAAAACCAAAACACAAGTGTTCACTGTACAGTTGCTCACCACCCATTGGCTGATGCCCAGCCCATCCCTACGTAGTGACCAGCCCCTTTCTGGCCAACTGCCCCCAGTTTACATACTGGGCATGACATGGTGTGGTATGGAATCTCCCTTTGGTTAGTTTGGGTCAGGTGTCCTGTCTCTGCGCCCTCTCAGCTTCCTATGCCCATCTTCATTGGCAAAGCATGAGACTGAAAACTTGATTGGGTAAGTGCTACTGAGCAACAACTGAAATATCAGTGTGTTACCAGCGTTATTCTCATACTAATGCCAAAACACATCAACAGCTACTAAGGGAAAGAATTATCACAGCTGAAACCAGGACAATTTGTCTCATTTTGGAAAAAAACCCAAGAGCTCTGCTAATTACTGTGTAAATACAGTAAAACATACACTGCACAGAATCAGAGAATCAGTTGGGTTGGAAAAGACTTTTAAGCTCATCCAGTCCAACCGTTCCCAGCACTGCTAAGGCCACCACTAACCCATGACACTGAGGCATGAACACTTGCAGGGACAGTGACTCCAGCACTGCCCTGGGCAGCCTGTTCCAATGCCTGAGCACCCTCTGGGGAAGGAATTGTTCCTCAGCTCCATCTAAACCTGCGCTGGTGCAGCTTGAGGCCGCTTCCTCTTGTCCCATCCCTTGTTCCTTGGGAGCAGAGACCGACTTCACCTCACTACAGCCTCCTGTCAGGCAGTTGTAGAGAGCATCTTAAAATCCAACAGGTATCAGAGAGAAAGAAGAAGTGTTACTGTAATTCATAACAGAAACTGAGCATGAATGAGGATTCCCATTTCTTTTCCAATTCAACTGAATGGGCACTCCTTTATTTGATATCTGCCTCACCATTAGTCAAAATACTTTGAATCATGAACTTTCACAAACCACAAGTGCTCACTGAAGGCACATTTAACTTCACACTGTGCTGATGCTTAGATTATGCGCTCTTAAAAATAACTTCCATAATAGAGCAAAATTGAGAGAGCTAGTATGTAGCGTGGTTAGCAAGTGAAGTTTACTTGAAAGATATGCAAAGCAGGGCCCATGTCTTTTCTGCAGTGGTATATAAATGCTTGGTTTGATTTTTACAGGTAAGTGAAGTTCCATCAGGTTTTTTCACTCATACTGTAGTATTGTTCATTAAGAGTTTTCTGTTGGCCTCATGCCAATAGATACCTGTTGTGACAATCAGGCAAAATGCAGGGAATGTCACCAGTAGTGTCAAAATGGGATTGAGAAAGAGGGAGCCAACACCAGTTGCATTATTGTGATATAAAATCTCTTCCCCTCGGCGCTGCAAGGTTGCATCTGACAAAAAGTGGAAATCTTGCAGCTTGGATTTCCCAGCATTCCTAGATGTCAGAGCTTCGTCTCCAGGTTCATTGAGGTTTATCAGGGAGATTGAGTAGGTTTTTGTGGAGACTTTCCCACTCAAGTATTTATCAAGTCAGTTTCTTACTGGGAATGCAGTTAATCCTGGAAGACTTCAAAGATCTTTAAATTCAAGCATGTTTTCTAGGCTCCTTCTGTTAGGTGGAATAAGAGGTGCTCCCTCTTCCCCTGTCCTGTCCTTTTCCCTTCTCTTGCTGGTTTTTTGGAATGTAGTGAAATTTTTCTCAAAGTGCTTACCTTTCCCTTTATTATGGAGCAGGTTTAGGCAGTTGGCTCAGACTGCTTGGCCCTTGAGCTTTGCCATAATACTTTCAAAGAAAGAAAAGTTTCTAGTGCCAGGTATATTCCATCTGAATTCCTTATTCTTTTTCCCTCTGTTCAATATACTACTTTAATTTTGTTGCAATAATATGTAGTGGTGTCTCAGTTTTTGGATGGAATTATCATGAGTGGTACCTACCCAGCAACTTCCTTATTCAGGCATAACACAGTCACATCAACAGAAGCCTGCTTGGGCAATGCACATTGTAGCATTCTGTCTGAAAGACATGAGCTTTTATTTTCTGCAAACTGATACCAGAGTCCCATTCAACTTTAAATGGCTGTAACCACTTCCACTGTACAGGTCAGCTGTGATTTTACAGCACAGTGTCTTTATATACACACAGCTCATGCTAATAACAAGTTGGAAAGTGCTGTGTCATCATTCATTCTCCATATTACATAAAAGTGTTATTTTAAATGAATCTTTAAGTTGTGTTTTAAAAGCCATTAAAATGCCATTGCTAATTCCTCTTTAGTTCATCTGTTTACCCAGTCAGGGTTTGTAAGTTCAAGTTTCATTACCTGTAATATTTCTGTGATGGCTACAGACTTGTTTAGTGATTCTGGGGGTTTTGTTGTTATTTTTAACCACTGAAAATGTTCTGGGTTTGTTGGGGTTTCTTTTTTTGTGATAGATCTAAAATTTTTTTCTCTCCAGATAAAGATGTGCAGAAGATCCAAATGTTGGCAGTCCATACGAGTAGCATGCTTTCCTGTTGGGTTTATGTGTCTGTGCCTTTGTTGATATGAATTGATTTGTTTTGTATCCCAAAGGAAGCAAGCAATGTTATGGCTGGAGGGAGATCTCATCCAATCGAAGCAGGAACAGCGAGTCCTTGATGGAAACATTAACAGAGTTCTTTGTGGCTTGAAGGACATTTCAATCAGTGACAACTTGAATAAAGTACAAGACTTGGATCAATACAGGCAGGTAGGAGTTTGTAGGGAAGATTTCAGATAAGCAGAGATGGAGTTGATCTGTTAATAACTAGCTATAGATAATGTTTACATTTTTTAGGCTTGTTTTAGTACTCAGTTGCTTTTTCACAATTTCACAACTTTCTGGTTTCACAAGTTCTGGTTTAAACTGATGCAGGTGTTTCTTCAAACTTCAAAAACTTGCATTATTTCAGGTCATTCTTTTAGGGGTTTCAGTTGTTGATTGGTTAAAAATAAATCAGTTCTCTTCCTGAAAATAGATTTATTCCAAATTTCTAGCTAATAATGCATAAGCATATAGATGGCCATCCCTTTATCACAGTGTTACGGGTTACTGATACATTTAGGGTAAGGACCTTACAGTTATTTCTTGAAGCACAGGCATGAAATGTGAATGAACGTGATCATACTGGTGCATTCTGGGTGAGTTTCCTACAGTATCTGTAAGAAGCAGTTTAGAGGAACTATGCATTTGATTAATGCTGTCTTAGCTCTGTGGTAACTAAAGAGCTTTCACAATGCTGAGGGAGTGCTTAACTTGACGTAAAAAACCAGGGATGTTGTGCACATCTGCCACACGGTCTATCATCATCTGTAAAGGTACTATGGAATATAAAAGTCTGTGGCTTGGGATATACCTAGATTTCTAACTGGAAAATATACATTGTGTAGGGATGATCTTGTACACCAAACGAAAACAGTTGGCACACGGCTGTGTGGGTAAAAGTAATGTTTTCAAATCTGAGCTACTACTACAACTTTACTGCTTCCAGTATTCAAGGCAACTTACTTGCAGGTAGCTCAACTGCCTCTACACTTTGTAGCAACTTATGTTCAGGTTCACAATACAAATTCACAGTGCCACTTTCTTCTACTGTAAAGCTCTCTATACTATGTGTATTTAATTTTTTTACAGATGTCATGTTAATATTCAGATTTCAGAACATTTAACTTACGTTGTTATCTCTTTGGATATTTGATTATATTTCAAAACCTCGTTATACTGGGCTCTCTAGAAGCTCAAACCAAAGTGATGTCCCCAGTCCCCCAGATGCGTACGGGCTCAGAATCACAGGACAGAATAGCTACACACAGTAACTGTTGGGCAGGGAAAGACAGTGAAACAAAATTTACCAGCACTGAGGTAACAGTGGCCTAACAGATAATCCTCAGTAAAATCTAGCTAAAGTGTTTATGTTGTCCTATAATTAATGCAACACTTGGACCTTTACATGATTGGATTAACTCTTACTGTGTTACTACTTCTGTAAACCTTTTGTCTGGGTTAATGGCAGGAACTGTTAAACACAGAATCCCAGACTGGTTTTGGTTAAGGGAGGAAGGGACCTTAAAGCTCATCCAGTTCCAACCCTGGCCACGGGCATCTTCCACTAGAGCAGCTTGCTCCAAGCCCCTGTGTCCATCCTGGCCTTGAACACTGCCAGGGATGGGGCAGCCACAGCTTCTCTGGGCACCCTGTGCCAGCGCCTCAGCACCCTCACAGAGAAGAGCTTCTGCCTAAGAGCTCATCTCAATCTCCCCTCTGGCAGGTTAAAGCCATTCCCCTTGTGCTGCCTCTACAGGCCTTTGTAAAGTTGCAGATGCTGGTCATGAAAAGAGAACATATCTTTGCTCTTCTGGCTTGCAGCTACTCTCAGTAAATCCATTCATCCAAATTAACATAGAAAGTAGCGTACCCACAATACAAAGACTCAGAGGAAGTGAAGCAGAAGGAAACGGGAAAAGATACAGCTTAAACCAAAGGGTCTGCTGCCATTTGTAATGTCAGCCTTATATCCAGGCTAGATTGGTATTGCAAATTTTAGAAAGCACTCACTATTCTGTTTTCTGCAGAGCAGCAAGATCACTTAGGCACAACAGGAACTGCAGTAATGCAAACAAACACTTGTCTGAGGTCAAATGAAGCATAATGGCCATAAACTAACAGAGGACAAGTTTCACCCCAACATAAGGAAGATCCTTCCGTCGTGGGTGTCAGAGCCTTGGCACAGGCTGCCCAGGGGGTGTTGTGGAGTCTCCCTCTCTGGAGCCATCCCAAACCCACCATGGACACATTCCTGTGTGCCCTGCTCTGGGTGGCCCTGCCTTGGCAGGGGGTTGGACTGGATGATCTCCACAGGGCCCTGCCAACACTGATGATCCTGTGACTCTATGATAACTGGTATGAGTTGTTTTCATTTGGCAATAAAAAAATCACAGTTCTGTCCTTGCTTTGTGTAGCTTCATATTTTTCTGTTGCTTAAGAAACTGTTCTCTGCTTAATACCCGGGTCTTAGAAAAGTCTATTTTGAGTCAGAAAATATAAATAGGCATTTAAACAGTGTTGCCACTTCACAGGATGGTTAGGACAGTGGATTTTTAGCTCCTCTTGCAGGACACAACGTTATCTAAATTTCTTCCTTCTCTTGATGTGTACCACAAAATTGTGTGTTGCTGCTTCCCTTCCACATTGATGATAACTTTAAAAATAGTTCTGGAGGAAGGAGTTGAATTTTTTGTCCTATAAAAACCCACTTCTTTGAAGTAAATAAATACTGGCACTAGACTCGAGCATCTTAAACTCACTTTGAGGTCGGATTCTGCAAAAAGCCTCTGTGAAGTGTGTTTATGAGTGACAGAGTTTACTGAACTGTGGAAGGACAGAGCAGTGCCCCATCCATGCAGAGGGATTAGCCTTTTAAATCACAGTCTTTGCAAAGGAGATGTTCAGTACTTTGAAACTACTGCTAAGGATCTGATGGATTTCCTTGCTTGCATGCTTCATATTTCCCAGAATGAGTTTGAAGACAATGCACATGTGGAAGCTCAGGATGGCATGACGCAGGGAGATAAGCTCAATGCCTTAAAAACACGGAGATGGACATGTTCTGGTACAGCTGGAGGTCTGAGGTAAGTGTTAATGAATTCTGAGGGAAGCTGCAATTTGGAATTCAGTTAGTGACATCAGATTTTTATGGCAAGTACATGGCTTTGGTTGTTGCACCACCTTCTGTGGTGGAACTCTCTCGATATATAACTATTAGTTGCAGATTTGATGCTTTCCTGTCTCCCTGTTCAGGCTACCTACTTACTATGTAGCAGTAAAAGATGAAGTAAAAATACCTCAAGACCTTCAGATTTCTCTCCAGTACTTTAAAGCTTTTATCCCAAGCAAAATATTCTTCAGTGAACTTTCTATACCTTTCTATAATTTTCTGTACTCCCTATGTAAATGTTAAACTTCTCAGAACCAGTACAAATGTGAAGTTTGAAAATAAACCTGAAATACTTCTCTGTTGTTTAAATGTAAATGAAAATAATGATTGTCAATAATTCCTAACTCTTGTTAGTCTTGTACTTTAAAGCCAGGATATGAGACATGTGAGCATGCTTTGCCAGAGGGGAAAGGCTCTTTATGGTTTGATAAAGACTGCTGCTTTTATTTCTTTAGGCTGCAAGACACGAAACTGCACACCAGGTCACGATCACAACCTTTCAGGTATTAACTTTAACATTATAGTTCTCAATGGATACTACTCGGGGCTTATATTTTCAGTGTTTTGAATTATCACTCTAATTTATCAGCAATTTCAGACTTCTGATAACAGACTTTAAAACCTGCAAATGCTGCTGGGAATATAAGGGACAGAGAGGTACAGCTGTGCTTCAGGGATACCCTGAATTCTTCTTAATAAATAATTAGCACATACAGGTAATTTCTTCAGTCATGTTTTCTAGTATTGATGGTGTTCTGCAGTGAAGGATGAATAACAGTGGTGGTTTAACCCCAGGTGGCAACTAAGCACCTCATAGCCTCCCACTTACCTCCCCTCAGTGGGATGGAAGGATGAAAGTGAGGTAACAGCTCATGGGTTGAGACAAAGGCACTTGAACAGGGAAAGCCAAAGCCACACAGGCAAAGCAGAACAAGGGATTCATTCACCACTTCCCATGGTCAGGCTTCAGCCGTCTCCAGGACAGCAGGGCTCCATCATGCGGAACCGCTACTTGGGAAGACAAATGCTGTAACTCTGAATGTACCCACTTCCTCCTTCCTCCTCCAGCTTTATGTGCTGAGCCTGACTCCATACGATCTGGAGTATCCCTTTGGTCCGTTGGGATCAGCTGTGTCCCCTCCCAGTTCCTTGTGCACCTCCAGCCTGCTCGCTGGTGGGGTGAAAGGCAGAAACAGCCTTGACCCTATGTAAGTTCTGCTCAGTGGAAACTAAAACATCCCCGTGTTATCAACGCAGTGTGCAGCACAAATCCAAACCACAGCCCCATGCTAGAGGCTATGAAGAAAATTAACTATCGTAGCTAAAAACAGCCCACCAATTAACCCATAACCACTTTATCTCAAATGCGTAAATTGGCTACATGGTGTCTGCATATCACAATTTTTGTCATTTTTGGTTTAGTAGGTGAAGTAGAGGTATTGCTTAGTGGATACAACCAGTGCTGTTTTTTAGAAGATTAAATAGTGAATTTCAGTACCTTTTCATACAGGGTCCTCACTGGATACTTTACTACAGGCTTTGCTTAGAACTTTCTGTGGACCCAATAAAGCCATTAGTTTCTTCTCATTTTCCAAATGTTCATTTATGACCTGTGCTAATCTCAAATCAGCACCAGCTGTGCTCCCCAAAAGGAAATAAAATGTAGAGTGAAATTGACTTAATTTTTAAGAGTTACAGGAATGGCAGAATTGAGTTTCAGTGTGTCACTTACCCCACTGCGTGTAAAGTACAACATGTAATATAAAAACTATCTGTCATTAGAAAGCATTAATACTGAAAGGAACACATTCTCTTCAGTTTTGTGACAACCTGGATTTTGGAAACGGGTTACTCCAAATGTCCAACTTTGGAGGTGTCTGTTTACCCTCCTTGGTGTGGAGTCAAAACTATTTCTGATCAATGTCATTCTGTGCTTGTAGTTGGAGACTTGTACCCAAGGTTTTTCATCATTTAAGAGCTGATCATGATAATATCCCCTGGTGTAAAGATGGAGAGAACTTCATTCTACTGCGAGGCTATTTGTTTGCTAGCTTTTAATAAGTGAATATGGCCAGCTCTAACGCTAACATTTTTGAGTAGTCCAGTGCCCCACACTTCCAGCTATAGCTGCACAGTATGGTACAGCAGGGGAACAACCTGAGTGGGATCTTTGAAAAGTTTATTAGAAAGAGATTTAAAACCAGGCAGACTGTTGTACTTGCACTGTTTAGTTCTTAGTACTCAAACCTGAGAATTCCCACTTCTTAGAATACCAGTCTGAAATACCATACTAGAAGGGTCTGTGTGTTTCTGAGATGTATATTTTCATGATGAAAACCTTACTCCTCACTAAAACTCTGCGCTCTTTTTAGACTCAATGCTCTAGGTAGCACAGAAGGATCCATGTCTCCTCTGAAGGCCTCCAAAGCAATGGCAGTTCATTCACCATCTGCAGAAAGAATAAGCAGAATTCCTACATCCTCAGGCTCTAACCTTAAAAGGTTTGGGTTTTTTTCCTTCTCATTTTGGTACAATGGTACACAATGGTTTTCAGCACATATGCAGCCTATGTAGGGCTTGCTGTTCTTGGGTGTAAGAAGGGCTCTTCCAGAGTGAGTTGCTGTTCCACCAGCCAAACTTTAATTGCCTGCAGTTTTAAAAACCAAACAAGAACCCAAAACTTACACTGCTGGCATGAGAGTTTTGGTGGGGTTATATCAAATATTCCCACGAGTCTATTCACTATTAATGACAGAAGAATACTGAGTGATCTTTAATTTTATGAACCCATTATTACTATTGTACTAAGTAATGATGAATTAGAAGTGAAATTTAGAATGATTGATGCATTTTTAATAACTTCTGGGCACCAATACTTACTTGAAGAAAATAACTAAAGAGGTATTTCTGGGCACCCTATTTTTGTTCTCAAAATTTATCATACTGCTTCCCGCTTACTTGAGGACTTGTATCACATTGCTGATTTCAAGAAACAGAAGGGGAGTTCCTAAACTGTTCCATGTACACAAAGTACTTCCATGTAGATGAGACACTGCCTGAACCTTTTAACACAACCTCCTTCATGGGCATACAGTTTGGTAGAGGTGAAAGCTGGCCATGGTAGTGCTTGAATAAGCCAAGTTTGAGAACTCCTGACAAAGAATTCTGGGTTTCATTAGTTGGGAGCTAGCAGATGAACACAAATAATTTCAAAATGGTCTGTGTTATTTACTTAATGTCTTCTGAATTGTCTGTTATTTTTTTCTGTATGTATCTGTACATATCTTGTGTATATTTTTCTTTTTATCCCTGTATGTGTTTTCCATTCAGTTTTTCCATAAACTCCAGACTAGCCAGTTCTCTAGGGAACCTGTATGCTGCTTCAGATGATGATGATGAGAGCAAACTGACATCATCGTCCTCTAGGACAGGTTTTTCTGTAAGCCGTATCTCCAGCCACTTGAATGGCAGCCTGCAGCTGCCTCACAGCAATAACCATGAACTGAACAACAACTTGTACAACAGAAACAGCAGTAGTGGCAGCAGCCTGAGCAGCCAAACCAGTTTTCCCGGCGCCATGACAGATGAGTACGCATCAACCTTCTTTTATGGGCCTTACGACTCTTCCAGCACGATCCCAGAGTCAGTGAATTCCTGTAAGTTCATAGTTACAACAGCACTGTCAGGCATCTGAGCAATGCTGATCTTCCTTGCTTCTGCAAGCAAAGCTGTTGCAAAACAATCTCAGCATGATTCTCTGACTTCCTTCCATGTTCCTGAACAACAACTTTGTCTCTTACCTTTGAAAGTAATTCTCATTTCCTCTGCTTTTTTTCTGCCTCTTTCAAGCATCTAGATGAAGGAGGTTCATGAAAATAAATCACTCCTGAACTTCAGCTAACACCTTTTCTGGTATCTTTTTTGTGGACCTTCTTGCCCTTTAGATTTTTTTTTTTTAATTTCAAATTATCTATAACATCGTTTATAAGTTTATTATGTATCTTAATCTTCATGCAGTAACAGAGTTAAAGAAGCCTTTTTATTTATCATACTAAAAGTACAACATTCTAACAGGTAGGGTTCGTGTGAAAAACGAGTCCACTTGACATGCAACCTAGTTCTTTTCTAATAACAAAGTATTTTAGAGAAAGATATTTCTGATGGTCTCACCATTTTAGCTTTCATTCCTCGACAACTTGGAATCATAGAATCCCAGACTGGTTTGTGTTGGAAGGGACCTTAAGATCATCCAGTTCCTACCCCCTGCCACAGGCAGGGGCACCTCACACTAGACCATGTTGCCCAAGGCTCTGTCCAACCTGGCCTTGAACACTGCCACGGATGGAGCATTCACCGTTTCCCTGGGCAGCCTGTTCCAGTGCCGCTTTGGGCTTATTTTGTGCCCTTGTCCTGTGTGAAAATTGTAGGAAGAGGATCCAAGGAGAAATTAAATGCAACTTGGAAGTGACTCTTTACAAAATGCAGAAAAGACAGACTCTAGAAACTCATAACTTGGTAATGAAATCAGAAATAACTTCAGATATTTTAGGGAAAAAATAAACATATTTACTACTGTAAATCTACAAATAATTTACAGTTGATTTGATACAGTTTGAAAAGATTTGATATCCTACTAATCTTAGTGTTGTGTTTTTAATAGAATATATTGCCCACAATTAATGGAACCTGCCAGCCTCTGTTCAGTAGTACCAACACTTCTGAGTTTTATATTTTAGCTCCTGGAAGTTAAACTGTCTTCATATAAAATTAACTTCAGAATATGACACCTTTCTCTCCTGTTTCCTTATCACTGATAAATTGTTTCATTTTAAAGTTTTAGTGTTGTACCTGCTACTGTTTTGAGTGCGACCGGTCTCCTGCCTTTAAGCACCTAACACACATTGTATGTAACCAGGGCATTTCTGAATTACCTGTAAAGCAACCATATTTCAACTTAACAATGGTTAAATTGCTTTCCTGCTTGGAATATGGTTTTCAACCATGTCCTGAATGTTGCATGTGCTTCTAAATACACCACATGGCCTTGTGCCTCTGTCACAATCACAGTGGAGTGCACTGAATTGTTACCTGCTTTAAGTACAATTAACTGAGTTGAGTGCAGTTCCTGGGATGTCATGGTGTGTAAAATGAGTATACTATTTGATCATTTAATTCCTGAATGCTTTGTGTCTGGTAGGGAGCCTCTGACTTACTTGCTAATACAGATGCATCTTAATGTTGGTTTATTTTGAAGACAATATCATTTTTCTTAGTAATTAGTTCCACTGGTTGAATACAGTAATTTCACTTCAGTCTGAAACTTGTATCTCTGTGTCACAGTTAAAGTCCTTTATTACCCTATTTTCTTGTCAGGAAGGTATTTCATGCTAGTCATCTCAACCTGATTGTCTTCCAATAAGCTCAGTTGGCTCAAAGATCCTTTAGGAAAGTGTTCAAATGGTTTTGCAAGTGTTGAAAATCCCTTCTCAATAAGTAGATGCAACACTTTTAAATTCATTTTTCAGGTCCAGAAAGCTATTCCTTAGTGCTGGCCGGCTTAGAAATTCATAGCTTGTGTTGGCTTCGTTAACTGTAATGCATTGGGTATTCATGAGAGACACTGACTTGTATTTTAGCCTAATGTTCTGCATTCCTGTTTATTTTTTATGTGGAACTCTACAGAAAAGCAGCATCTTCCCCCTCACTCCCATCCCCTTCTTAATGGAACCCATTAACCAACCATGGACAACGCTGTGTTTCACCACTTCAACCACTGACATCCAGCTATTTTGTTTTTGGTGATATTCATCAGTGGTCTTAAGCTCTGAGCAAAATATGGAGTAGAATCGTGGTTAATACCAACAGTACTGGTTGGCAGAACTCTGTTTAAAGCAGAATTCTATTTAATTATTTCCACTTGACTGATTTAGATGCTGAAATGACTTGGAAGTCTTGACAGACAACCCTTAGTCTTGTTGGTGGAAGCATTTGCATTGCATTGCATTGCACTTCTTTCTAATTGGAGCACATCAGATACTGTACCTGACAGAAGCCTATTCCATACACTGGTGGTGATGTTTATTCATTCAACTTATCACATCAAAGAACTCTTGAACAACAAGAATTCTATTCCTCCTTTTACTGCAGAAGCTCCCTTACCTGAGTTGGATCTCAAGCTACCCATCTGTAATTGTACAAGTTCTCTGATTTTAGAAAATCATCATTCTAAGTTTGTTAACTATCAGCACAAGTGGTGCACGAGCATTTTATGATGGTTAGAATAGTAAAATTGCAGTTCTAATTATTTTTCTTCAGTGAGAAAATTGGGGACTTCATTTTTATGCAATGCAAGTACATATTATTTTGTTTCTTCAGTATGGAGAAGTTATTCAATACTCTCTTTTTCTTTTTTCTGTTTAAAATGAAAATCTTTAAAAAACATTTATTAATACTGTTGTTCCACAGATAAATCCCAAACATGACTGTCATTTCCTGTTGTTGTCAGCTATTTTTTCCTAATGGTTTTGTTCTTTATCAGTGTAAGCTTGTAATCCATTTCTTATTTATCACATTTCTGTTGTTGTATGCTGATGAACTAGAAGAAAAGCTTGATTTACACAGAATAGACAATTTGCCATTCTAGCCATATAGAAGAAATGTTTTATTTGCAAATGAAATGTTTTGATTTAACAGAATCTCTCGCAATTATAATTGGCAGAAATATTCTTACCGAGTAGAACTGCATTTAAGGTACCACAGTAAGACTTTGTCTTTGTTCGTTCAGTAGTTATAAATCCAAATATCACTCTTTAAAATGTATTTTTATGGAAGAGTATGTAACTGGGTAGTCTTAGGATGAGTCACTTTTTGCTTCTATAGCTGTCATGGAAACTGACAAGATGGAAAATGCTCAAGAAAGTGAAGTGTTAGCAGTGTTTTAAAATTTATATACATCATCTTTATAGGTGTTTCTTAATAAAAGCTTCCCATTAATGAATATAGGACAGCCTTTGAAAAAAGAGAGACAAGTACCAGTGCATCTTTCTGATCTGGAAATTCAGCAAATGCAAAGGATCACCTCAAGTGCCTATGCATTTTCTGTAACATAGATTTATTTTGGTGGATCTTGTGGATTCAGAGTAATTCTTGCCTGCTGCAACAAGAGTGTTGCAGCAGTGGTTTAGGAAAGTTGATGCTCAATTCAAAACTCTTACATTACTTACTGCAGTTATCTGGAAAAAGGGCACATTCAGGTGCTAACAAATCGTCCTGAATGCTCTTGGGGTGTTCCCTCTTGAAAGCTGACTCACAGCTCACTTGGTCCTCAGATTAAATGCTTGTGTATACAGTTCTAGTGCCCAGGTGGATCTGTAGCTTTTCTCTTCTAGGAGGTTTTCTCTGCCTCTTGTTGAAGAAGGATAGTGATCTAAGCAGTTGCCTCAGCATGAACTTCATTAGATTTGGTTAACTGTAGTGGAGCTAATTCTTTGTTTAAACATCTGATACTTGGGTATAAAATTATAAGCTTGAGACTGCATGAGACCACTGTAGGGGTACACTGAAAATTCTACTCAATTAACTGATTTTCATACTCTCATCATTGCAGTTCAACAGTTTCCTTTGGGTTTTTTCCTTCTATTTTTACCTCTGCTTTAAAAGAGATTTTGTTAAATACCAGCATATGCCTTGTAAAGGTGGACTGTGATCTTTTGTTTTGAATAAAGCTTTCAGAATCACAGGACATACTTTGAGTCCCTGCAAATAGGAGGTAGGAATGTAAATTTTAAAATAGAAAATCCAAATATTTAAAAAGGGAAAAAAAAAAGTCACAATTGCAAGCTTTGAACTATTACAATCTCTTTGGACAATGTGAAGAGATTTAAGGGCACAAATTGCATAACTGCAAAAGCAAACAAGCCAACCAACTTTAAACTTCAGAACCTTTAATTTATGGATTTTTTTGTTTATTTAAATCCTGATATAGAATTCTTGGTTACTACTGTCTGTGAAGTAAAGGGCTGGGGTTCATAGTTCTTTGTCAACTAATGCTAGCTGTTCCCAGGCTCACCAAAAGTATACAGTGCTTTCTGGTCATATTTCATCTGGCCAAGCTTAAATGAATCTGTACTGCACAACATATGAGAGTGTGTAATTAAATTTCATGCATTTTTTAATGTTTGTTAATCAACTTTACTTGGAATTCAGTTCTGAAGGATCCATCTCAAATGCTGCTCTGATTAAGTATAACAATCTTTCTGATGATTAAGATGCACATCTGAAAACGAGTAAGCTTTGAGGGCTGTTCCTTCTGCCTCACTCTTACACATGTAATAAATAGCTTGACAAGTGCTCTCCCCAAAGCTAATAATCCAGAATGATTATTAGAGAATGGAGTGGGGAGAAGGGCTTCTGTGACTGTGTTTGGTGATTCCACGGTGATTCTGAGCCTATGATGAAAGCGTACTTGTTATTTCTGTTTAGTTTTGCAGTAAAGTATTTTCTACTAAATGATACCCTTCATTTTGAATCCATTCAGTGCTGAAAACAGACCCTTTTTAGTCAGTGGTATTCAAATCTTTACATGCTGACAGCACTTTTTAAACCTAGGAAAGAATATCCAGATGGTCTCTGATCTTCAAGATGTTAAAAGACAACTTTGGAAATACACACCCAGAAGAAAAGCGGTTTTGTCATACTAGTTAAGCTCTAAAGGTTTATGTATGTTATGCACTTCTCACTATATATAACAAAGAGCATTTCTACAGGGAGTAGTTAAGAATAGTGGGAAAACGGAAGACTCCAAAGTTCTGAACTTTCTTGGGATTCGTGCTTTTCTCCAGTAGTTCTCTCATATTCTGATGAACTGATGCAGTTTTAAGATACGATTTGGGGATTTTATTTGCTATTTGATTGTAACTAGTCCAGTGAAAAGCTCTCTCAAGATAAGACTTCTTGTTCTTCAGAATCCCATCCTGGTTTCAGTTGGAAGGGACCTTAAAGCTCAACCAATTCCAACCCCCTGCAATCATCTGTTTTCCCAACACATTTTTAAGGTATTGTTTTAAGGTGGTGTTTTACAGGACTTGTAGCACTAATCTTGTTCTAACTCCTCCTTCCTGATCTTTTTCTACTCCTTAAGCGCAAAATGCATATTACGTACCAATATAACCTCCCCATTGAGTTTTATTCAGTTTTATTTCTCTTCACAGTCCCTTCAGTCTGAGTGTGTTCAGTACTAAAGCCTTGCTGCTTTGGTGAAACCTGCTGAGCTCTTAAAATCCAAGTCCTTTATGAAGAAGAACTTCAGGAAGGAAACTGCTTGCTTAGAGGAGGAATCTTCAATACCCAGGACATATTAAACCCTTAACGGAGAGGAGGCTTAACAGGCAGAAATTTCTTGTTACTGACTACTACGGCTGCACTGATGTTAAATTTATGGAAGTTCTTTACCCCATGTTATATGCAGATTTAAATTCTTAATGTTGAGACAGCTAGAATATATTTCTAATGCGTTTCATTAAAACGTTTATTAACTTGTGTACAGTGTTAAAATATGCATTTAGAGAATATTTTGGTAAGCAATATATGTAAAAATGATGTAAAAATTAGAATATATTTTAACTTACTGTCCACTTTGCTACAAAAATGTGTATTTTAAAGAATTTGTACATGTTTATAAAAAAATCTGTATCTTTGATAAACAAGTTTTTCTTGGTGTAGGGGTCCACCATTCTTGCTTAGAGCCTAATGTAGTTACTTTTTTGCTACTTGGTCTTCTGGCAACATAATGGAAGTCTAACTAGTGAGAGACTAGTTATTGCACTATCAACTGAAAGCACGTGATGCACAGTGTCTTCCTACTTTCAGCTGCTAATGTTTTATAAGGAAATGCTGTGAAAGAAAAATAAAGGGAAAATGTTGGTTGAGATGGAACTTACATCTTCCACTGCAAAGAGAAAGTGTTTTATCTGATGATTCAATTCTAGAATTAATGCTTTCTTTCATTTTGTCTTAAAGGAATGTTTTCACTTTCTTTTCAATGTAGAATATTACATTTAGCTATGCAATATATGCTGCAAAAATGAAGGCAGGCTGGACTGAAGTTGGTAAGACTGTGTATGTACAGTGAGTAGGGCAGTGCTGCGTACTTACATGGTTTTAACCTACATTTGGCAGTATGTGTACACTTTCATTAGCAAAGATGTTGGAAGTATATTAGATTTTCACTTATCAATTAGATAAGTTTGGATATCAATTGGATAACATCAGTTGGATGTTTCATAAACCTTTTAGTTTGCAAACTGCTGTTAAACACATAGCTAATGTAAGTTCCTGTATCACAGAACATTTCTGTCAGTACTGAAAGATGCTCTTTAACGTAGAGTTTAATCAGGTGTTATTAGGAAGGAGACTGGGAATGAAGGTGTCACAGTGAAGCACTGGAGATCCCATGGGAAATTTTCACAACTCCACAGGTGCACAGTAAGCAAAAGAAAAAAGGACTTGATTTGCCATTAGTTTAGAAGACAAAACCAAACAGATCTGTTACATAGGAGTTTTTCTGATACGTACAGAAACTTAAAAGTTAAAGATCAGACTTGGTTGAATTGTCCATCTGTTCGTGAAGATCAGGACTTCCCTGCATTTGCTTAACAGTTGGAGTTAAGGTAAAGTGCTACGTTGTTTATTTAAAAGATAAGCTCACAAATTGCTATGGGAAGTTGTACTTGAAAGTGTTACTAAGCAATACTGAGAGCAGCTATATAAATCACTGAATAAAATCTCCATGCAATACTGTACTTTTTCCACAACTGAGTATACGTAACATATACACACACAACGTAGCATATGTGTGTGCATATATATACAATACCCTGTATATTAATTATAGATTAATGGTAAGGTAATTCTACCTCTTACAAAGAAATTTGTCATGTACTTTTCCTTGATAAAGTATTGTTTAATTTTGAAATGTAGATATATATACGTACAGCTAATTGATAATAAAATGCCTTTATCATCCAGCCTCCTTGTTTCTTGGCTTTTTTTACATTAGCTATTTTGATGCTAACTAATAAAATTAGATATCTAATTGAAGAGCAGCTCTTCAAAATCACCTTTCTTCTTCTAAAGCATGTAATGTATTTTTAAGTAAGGTGAAATGGCACAAAGTCATTAGTATGATGGGTATCTTTTATAGCATCTCTAGCTAACCTTGTACTTGCTTTGTATAACATCCAGTATTTAATCAGCATGTTGACAGTATGATGTAAAGGTTGCATTTGAAAATACCAGAACTTAAAAACTGTGTCTGAATTGTGCAAGCTCTTTTTTCCTGGACAAGGATGCCTGTTAAAGGTGTATTATACCTTGTCTTTTGCAGAAGTAACAGGTTTCTTAGTCTCACAAACAGCAGGGTCTTTGTCCGTAAGAACCTAAAACATCATGCTTTCATTAGCTTCTTAGCCTTCCTTTCAATTAAAAACTAGTTGCAAATGGTGCTAACATGATTTAACTCTGCTGCTGATTATCAGCACATTTGTGTGTTGCATGATTATTTATCCAGGGTGCTTAATATTCCTGTTGGGTAAGTCTGTACTGCTGTGGATGATGTGGGCAGTATGGAAGTGTTACACAGCCACTCTAAAGGAATGGCAAAGCCAGGAACAGAGCTTTGGAAGTTGCCCAAATTCTGGTGAAAGTCTCATCTAAAAACACAATAAATGCTTCTGCCACTACACTCAGAAAATTAATGGATGGTGGTTTGGATGTGTAGAGTAAATACAAAGGAAAGGCAGCTAAATAAAAAGTTTCTAGTACATAGGAATTAACCTCTCCCCTAGCTTTTTTTCTAAACTTCCTATACAAAATACATAAATGCCAGCTAATGTACAACATTTTTTGTTTTTAAAATGAAAGATAAATATAGCCAATATTCTGTTACAGTCTGCTTCCTAACAACAAATCTGGGGACAGTGAAAGGTTGGGGAGATCTTTAGAGCCCTGTAGCTTTTAAGAAATACCCTCAATTTGTTTCTCTGTTTATCCTCTGTTCACTTCTCCTTGAACTTTACCATTTCTGTTGCCTCATACAGAAATGTATTTTCTTGTTCTGGGAGCGCAAGCACAGGAGATTATTAAAACAGATTTGGTAGACAGGCAAGGATGGGTTAAATAGATGTACAGGTCTCGCTGGGCCCGTGATTCCGTGGCCTTATGAAACTGTTAATCATCTCTTTAAAGTGTGCTTTATGAAGCTTTTTGGTTGGAGAGAGATTTCTTGTTACAGATTTAGAGAATATTTTTCAATTACAGTGCTGCAGAAAGAGGAGGATTTGAGTTTCTGTAATAACTGTTCTCTACTGACAGCTAAACAATGAAAGGCCTCAAAAGGTTTGACACTTGATTAGATCTACACTGTAAAGTGCAGCAGGCAAAAAGTATGGTAATTAAGGGCCTGATCAAGTAAATCACTCAGGTATGTCTTTACCCTGTAGTACATAAGCAATCTAATTAATTGAAGAAGTACATAGATATTCTTGTTGGTAACAAATGCATGTTTGGATCAATAGTCCTGTCAATTGCAAACGTGAGCCTGACAAATGAAAGATGTGCTGTGTTGCAAAAAAATAATCTGTTAACCCACACTAATTAACTCCAGTATCTCAAAGAACGTATATTGTAACTATAATTATTTCCTAATATATTATTTGGTGTTGTCATTTGTTAGCACCTTGAGTTTAACAAAGGTACCTTTAGTCAATATACAGATCATACCTTATAAGCCAGGAGCATTCATTTCTGTAGCCTACATATAACCCACCTGTAAAAACAGTTTTTTTCCTACAGTCACCAGAAAATTAAGAAGCATTCCTCTTCTGGGAGGCTATTTTGAGAGGAAATACTAAGTTCTTTTACTCGCTTTCTTACTAACTCTTGTGCAGGGTAAGGACAGTTACATTCCGTTACTGTTTGAATAAAGCCCTTTCGAGTTCCTGAGAGAATCCCACTACAAACTCTTGTCCATTTGGGAAAGAACTGTTAAGTCTGACTTTTCACACAGTTTTTAGTCCATGTAAGCACCTGCCATTCACCTCTGCTGGAACTTGTCTCTGAATCAATTCTGGTGTGAGACCGTTTCAAACCCCACGCTGATTCTGTTTTATCTATGTTCCTACTGGCACCTCCAGCAGGCTGGCAATGCAGGATCTCCTGAGGGCTGAGACAGGCTGTTTAATCCAGAAAAACTGAGTATTTAGGGTGAGGCCCAGCTTCCTCAAATAAAGAATGCTGTCTTACCAAGGATCTGTGTATCTCTTGTGTTTGAATGAGTTCATTTGGAAAGTATATTGTTGTTATAGACCAGTTCTAAAATTAAGCTTGCAGAAGCATAGCGCACTTTCTCTTAAAAAAGGATCAGAAATAAAACCAGTTTAAGGGAAGTATCTCGCAGAGGATTTTCTCCAGTAAATGGATTGTGTTTCAGACAGAAGTGAACTGATACTGGTTTGAAAACCTGCTGCAAATGAAAGTTGTGTAAATGGGTTCGAACCAGAAAACTGGTAACGCAAAGGGAAGAGTCAGACTGTGTAGTTGCAGTATTTCTGGAGCATGACAGGGCTTGGGGCTTTTTTTTTTTTTTTCCCTTCTTGATTTAACAAGTTGAAAATCTGCTGAATAATTCATGAAGAGTGGAAGGGCTGAATCTTCCTGGAATGATATACAGTGCACGTAGCGTGGCACAGGAGAAACTGCAAAGCTTTGTATCAGTTGCTACTGTTTCTGCTGCTGACTGCAAGGTGCTGCTGCTCTTCTCATTGTCACAACTCCAGAACCCTCAGCCGTGCTCTGGTCTGCTCACAGCCATCTGCCCCCTATGGACCCACCTTCTCTTACCTGCACACTGTGGGATCTCATAGTACTGCCTGTCTTGGACACTGCATTCTCTCTCACTGCAAACTCTGTGCTCTGGACCTTGCAGCTCCTATGACTGGAACATGCCTTAAGAGTTCCTCAGCTGCACATCCTCCCTTGTCTTTGGTGGGGGACTCCTGCAGCAGGATCTTCTGACCCAGACCAGTATGGGATTTACAGGGAGAAGCCAAAACTGAGCTGCATTCAGCGAGATGCCCAACGCCTCTTCCTGGAGTGCCAGCTCGCCTCTGCTGCTGCTCTGGGAGGACTCCTCTGAGACCCGCATCTTCCTCTCGCTGCTCTACGCAGTCTTGGCTATCTCAGGGACCTTATCCAATGTGATGGTCATCTATTTGGTCTTCTCCTTCAAGAAGCTGCAGACAACCAGCAATGCCTTCATCGTGAACGGCTGCGCGGCAGACCTGAGCGTGTGCGCCCTGTGGATGCCCCAGGAGGCTGTGCTGGGGCTGCTGCCGCCCAACTCCTCCTCCCTTCGCTCCGCGGAGTACCGGCTGCTGCGAGGGGGGCTCCTGGGCCTCGGCCTCACCGTGTCCCTCGCCTCTCACCTGCTGGTGGCCTTCAACAGGTACGTGCTCATCACCAAGCTGCCCAGCGTGTACCAGGCCCTCTACCAGCGGAGGCACACGGGCTGCATGATCGGGCTCTCCTGGGCCCTCGCCCTGCTCCTGGTCCCGCTGCTGCCCGGGCTCTGGACGCCAGGCTCTGCCCAGCAGCCGCCGCTGCGGCAGACGGACGGCAGCTCCCGCTACACCGCGCTGCTCCTCGCCCTGGCCGTGCTGGGCCAGACGGCGCTGCTGTTGCACTGCTACCTCGGCATCGTGCGGCGGGTGCGGGGCAGTGCCAAGCGGGTCAGCGTCCTCAACTTCCACCTCCTGCACCAGCTGCCCTTCCCCGCCGCGCCGCCGCCGCCGCCCCGCCGCTCCCAGCGCCGCCTCAGCAGCCTCTCCGTCTTGCTGCTGTGCTGCGTGTTCCTGCTGGGCACGCAGCCGCTAGTCTGGGTCAGCCTCCTGGGCTTCTTCCTGCGCCCGGCGCCGCCGGCGCTGCAGGCCGCCAGCTGGCTACTGCTCTGCGCCCTCTCGGCCCTCAACCCGCTGCTCTACACATGGCGCAGCGAGGAGTTCCGCCGGGCTGCCCGCTCCGTCCTGCCCCGCGCCGACGGGTCCGCAGCCGCACCGCAGCCCGCCTCCGCCGCCGCCGGCCCCGCCGCCGCCCCGCTCTGCCCGCAGCTGCCCAGGCGGCGGGGCACGGGGGGCAGCGTCGGCGGCAGCGCAGCGCCGCGCTGAGGGGCAACGCCGGGCGGGAACAGCCGCGTCTCCTCAGGCCGCTCCCCGCCCGCGGCCACCTCACGGCGGGGACAGAGCCTCCCGCCGCTCCCCCCGCCAGGCCCGGAGGCCGGCAGCCGGCAGCGCTCCGTGCTTCGAACGTTCTCCTGTTGCAACTGTCTGGCCTCTCTCCCTCTTTGGCCGCGCTGGCACGAAGCCCGAGGCTCCGGGGCTGAGGTGCGGGTTTCCCGCCGCCCGCTCCCCTCAGCTCCGCTCCCCTCAGCTCCGCTCCCCTCAGCTCCGCTCCCCTCAGCTCCGCTCCCCTCAGCTCCGCTCCCGGGTGCCGGCCAGGACTCCAGCCAGAAGCGGTGGATTTAGAAAGCTGGGATAACTGGTAAATATGGCAACGTACGTCACTGTTGTTATGCTTTAAACTGTCGTTACGCTTTCAAGATGTCGATATGAGGCAGGCACCTAGACAGCTCTTTTTGAGACATTATCAAATCTGTGTAATCCGTTCAGATTCCGAGGTAATGATTTGAAAAAGCACACTTGTGAAGGACTGGCAATCGTCTCTTTGCACAAAGTAATAAATCCACCAGGAACTGCTTGCTTTCTCCCGTGACCTATCTCCATGTTCCATGCGAGTCTCTCCTTCAGCTTTCCCTGGCAAGCCTCCACACAATACTGTCTGTGGAAACTGTTAAAAACGCATACACCTTTGCAGTGACATTCTGGATATTTTAGTTTGAAGGCTCTTTATATAAGGCCTGTTTTAACAAAGGTCTCTCTTTGCCTATGGTTCTGCACTTGATAAAACAATGCAATATGGAGAGCAGTGTTGTCCATCCAGCCTTGTTACCTGTGTGGTTACAGCTTGTTCTGTTAAATACGTTATTGCTGAAGCGTGGTTTCCCAGCCTCTGCTAAATATAAACCAGCAGGTCCATTTGCAAAGGTGGCGAGGGAAACAGACTGCAGTGGCAAGCTGCGTTCCTCCCAGGAATGCACCTAAAATCCTTGGGTTTCCTTCTCTGTTGCTTGACCACCTCCTTCCTCTTCTCCAGCACAGCTGGTTTCTGGTGGTGATACTTGGCACTCTGCCTTTTGGCAGAAAAGACTGGGAAAAGGTGGTTGGTTGCCGAGTCCGTGGACATCCACAAGCAGTATCACCTGAACTGTGCCATCTTGAGAAGAATGGACACAGAAACATAGGGAAGTTCTTCACAACCAGAGTATGTTGCATTGGGTGACAGGTATAAATGTGAGCTTGGCAGCTCTCATGAGGGTGTCTGAATGATGGGATAATAAGAAAGAAGGGACATGCATGATGGGTGTAACATAAAAGGCCCTCTGGCCATATTTTATAATGCTCCCCACTTTGCTTGCCTTACCTGATGGATTTGCTTTAAGAGAATTGCTTTAAGAGAGAGGGAAGAGTTCAATTCTTTCGCAAGTCTAAGACCCGCTAGACATCTGTGATCCAGTGCTGTATCTAAAAGCCCCATACCAAAACTTATTTTTCTGTAAAAAAGCATAAGGCATTGTCACAAAAGATTCTGCTTGATGTCAGGATTTGACAAGGACAAGGAACCAAAGCCTCAAATGGAAAATGAAATCATCCTGACATCCTGAAAATGTATCAACATCTTGAAAATCACGTTAGCCACTTGCAAGGACCTGTTCCCAAAGTCTGAGGCTTACAGAGAGCTTCTTCCTCCACCTTGGAGATAGTGTGAGAGCCAGCGTGCCACAGTTGACAGCATCAGAAGGGTGGTGAGGGCTAGCAGGAAAACACAAACAAAAAGATATGCAAGGTTTATTTTTATCAACACTGTGCACATATCTTGGGGAGTGGAGGAGCCACTATATCCGTGTTGGAATCTCTCATCCTAATCTCAGCGACTGTGCTTTTGCTGGCTTTGTGCAGCAAATGGAGAATGAAAACTGTTCCAACCACACCTATACCAATTCTGGAAAATACTCTGGATCACTGCCAAATTAGAGCAAACTCCAAGGCCACCAAGGGGTAAGACCCTGTTCTACTGTGGAGCATTTGTTCAGTGTGAAACAAAAGGATGCGTATCACCACTTCCCACCATGGCTGAAGGAACTGAAGACACTTGGTAACGCTCAATACTGGTTCAGCAGCAGAAGAAAAAGCTTTAAAATAAAAAAATCACACGTCATCCCCCTGGTTTTGACTGTGGAACATGTTAGTCTGGAATTAAAGCAATAACCCGTTTAAGAATTCAGTGTCCAAACATCAGCTAACTGGAATTTCTGGGCTTCTTCCTGTGTAAAACAGCATGCAAGTGAAATGCCTGTATTTTATATAGACTACATTTTAAATGCAAACCTGTATACAGAATGCTCTTATTTACAAAAACCTAAGTCAGCTCTCCGTCTGCTATGCAGTAATTCCAGAGAACAGCTGGAAATCCCATGAAAAGTTTGATGTAATTACATCTGACTGTAAATCTTTGACTGTTTTAATATACTCAGGTGACCTAAATAGCATTACGCAGAAAAGAACTTTAAAGTAATTAAAAAAGAGTAATTGTCTCAAGACCAGTTTCTTAGAGAAATTACTGCTCAGAAAAGTCCTGTATGCCTTGTTCTACAGCCATATTCTTTGTATTTCCACATTGTAAATACTCCATGGTAAATTGCAATGGAAGCTCAGCTTAGCTTAATCTCTGGTACTGCTTCTTGGTTGAGAAAATTGATCTGACTCAGTTTTTGGCATCTATGCTTTACTTTTACAGCTGGTTCATATGTGTCCTAGTTTAATGGTGACTTTTCTTCAGTATGAATTTCTGTCACGCTCGAACAGCTGATTTATTGCTGCTGGGGCTGTGCTGCCAATTGTCCTTTAAAATGTCTGAGCCAGTTTTTCAAGAGGTGTAAATGAAGGTGGTGGGAAAGCCTGTTAGCAAGTCAAGGGAGGTTTGCTTGGGTTGAATTGCTTCTTTGATCTGGTGGTGTGCCAAGCCAGTTGTCTGAGCACCGTCTGAGGCTGCCCTTCCTAGAGTGACTGTTCAGCTGGCTTCACATACATTAGATAGATCTCATTCAAGTGCTGGATTTATTACACAGTGGTGCAGATCAGCCACATTGTTCGTGTGCAATAGGTGCCTATTCCTTTGCTTTTTTCTCAGGGCTTCTGGAAACAAGAGTAGGTAGGAGTTAGTAATAGGCTGAATTGTGGCCAGTTGTACTGATGTGGCTTGAAAACAGCTATTTGGTGTATTATGGTGGCCTAAGTAAATCTACCCATCAGTTTGTAGGTTTGCCTGTGCAGAAACACGTGTGGGACCTGTTTTTTAAAGGTAGCATTGTGATGCCTCAGAATTAACACCCTTAGGCGGAAACACGGTTAGTTGTGAGAATTGCTTGTAGAGTGGCTTCATAAAATTATCATTTGGATTAAACCTTTTTGAAGTTAACCTTAATTTAAGACAGTCGTAAAAAGCCATTGGGCTGCTCTGTGGGATCAGGTAGCTGTAATATGAGCCTCCACCAAAACTGGGCAATCGTTGCCCTTAACAAAGGTGCATAAAAATGTACAGGCAACAAAGTGAAGCTTGAGAAAAGCTAAGAAAGCAGGACAGGGGCACTAACAGTGGGATGCTGAGTAACAACACAGAGAGAAGTTTGAAAGCCAAAATAGGCCTGGGATTATAACGAAATTCACCATCTCCAGTTCTTTGATTCTTTATAAATGTGAGGAAACAGAATTCTATGCTTTTCCTAATAAACAAACCCATGTGATTGTATTCTCAAGTTCTTCTTTTATCAAAGCATTCCATACAGCAGCATGTTTCCTTAACCTCTGGAATCCAAAAGGGCTATAGGTGCACGTTGCATCAGCATTCTTCTGGAGCCAGCATTCAGAGCATGGCTGGACGTGGAGGCAGGCTACCCCTTAGCTACCCTCCCCGCTCCACCAGCAGCACGCTCTGAACCTTTCTTTTTTCCTAACTACCAAATTGATGCTATTTTTAAAAAAACCCACATACAGATTATTTTCAAATGAAGACATTTGAGTGTAGCATTTCATTAAAGAAAAAAGTGACAACATATACTTTAGCTTTCTATTTCATCTTAAATCACATAACCAGGTTATTGCAGTATTCTTTAAATTCAGAAGTCCCTTTCCCAAATGGCAGCGAAAATAGCTTTTCTCGTGACTGTTTAACTTCTAAGAAAGCTACCTTTTTTTTTCTTTTTTATGTCAATCCTTCCCATACACTGTCATCATTTTACCAGGGCAATAGTCTATTTTCTTGCCTTCTTTTTCCTTTTCTTTGGTATTTTCTGTAATTTTCTTCACTAAAAGGACTTGATTCTGCTGACCAGGGAATGACTTCTTGAGCAGTGTCAGGCTGGGGTGATGATTGTAAACTGAGACTAAAGAACTGAGGGACAAATCCCACATACTTGAATTTCTATGTAAGACTGAGTAGGTTTTGAAGGTGGGTTTTTCCCTATGTAGAGTAGTGGACAGGTGCTGTGTCTGTGTTCGCAGATGCTTGCATTTGATTCAGGCTGTGTAAAAACCAGGAGTAATATAGAAAAAAAGTCACAAACAGTTTGAAGGCTGGAGAAAACTACTTATCAAAAGTGACCTCATTACCAAATACACACTCTTATGCAAGTATCCAAACCAGTCTGCTACCATGAAGGTGATTTAATGATCTCTTCTGGCTTAGCAAGTATGACCTTAAAGGAAAATAGCTCTGATTTAAGAGTGTGGGCCACTTCTTTTGTTTATTGCTGATGAGCTCAATGTGGCAAGACTTCTGTGCAGTCTGCCCTATACCTATTCCAGGCACATTCATAGAATCCCAGACTGGTTTGTATTGAAAGAGATCTTAAAGCTCCTCCAGTTCCAACCCCTGCCATGGGCAGGGACACCTTCCACTAGAGCAGCTTGCTCCAAGCCCC